>VDFB02182198.1:0-30081 GCA_007258455.2 Sequoia sempervirens
AGTTGTGGAAAGCATCAAAATGAGAACATCCAATATGTCATTGAGGACTTAGGATGATGAACCAAAACAACTTGGCAACTGTCTAAAAATAGCATGCTTCTCCAAGAAGTTTGGAGAGCTCCCAAAAGACCGGAATTGCATTCTAAAAGCACCATGAGGCTCAACAAGATCATTTGAACTCACTGCCATGAACAACACCACTACTTGACCAATCATATGCTCTCCAAGAAATTTGGAGTTTTGCCTTGCTCACCAATTAGCCTACGAGAAAATTTAGAAAATAGACTAATTGTTCACAAACCAAATATGATTCAAAATGGGACATTACAGAAACCTTGAGGTATCAGTGATTTAATCTTTCTTTTTTGCTTTGAAGACCAAGTAATCTAATTGTGGCACCACTTTTCTTCTGTGATGTCCCCATCCTAGTCAGCGCAGCTGGTTATGTGGTTAGCCTATTATTTCAATCCTCGTAGGCTGACAGATGTGTGCAGAGGATCATCTGAAGCAGTTACTCAGTGTTTTGTAGCTTCAATGTTGCAGTTGTTTCAGGTTGGGCCTTCACAGAATCCTTCATAGTGGTTTTTTTTAGAGACTTTCTATTTTTAGAAAGTCAGACAGGCGGAAGCTTCTATTTTGGGCAGGGCACCTGGTTCAGCTATTTAGCTCAGAGTCGACCCAATTCGTCAGTTTGGCAGTCAGACGGAGAAATCATGGAGTATTTAATGGTTTAATGAATAATTAATACTTTTGACTTTATATTAAAGTCACTTTATTAATTATTTAAATATTTAATTAAAGGGGCGTATTATAAAGTATTTATTATACTTTGTAATAAAGTGGAAAAATTAAAATAATGAATAAGTGATTATTCATTAATGAGATGCCAATTAATTATTATATTTTTCCTAAGTCTAGACAGGCGCATTTAATCATTTATTTAAGTGATTATTAAAAGGAGGATTTGGGTCAAAATTTTATGAGCTATATATTTACAGTTGAAGACAAATCGAACCATTATGATATGATATTCAATTTGTCTTCTATTTTGCTCTGAGCATTGGAGTTTGCAAAACCTAGGGTTTCAGCAGACGAATCGATTTTGGAGAACGATACCTCTTCAGAATCTGGCATACTGAGACTGTGCAATACCAGCTGAAGATTGTCTTCTTGGTGACTTCACACAGAGGTTACAGATCGAGCTTATTTATTGTTTCCGGCAAGGGTTTAAAAGAGAATATTCATCAAGCATTTGAGGCGACTTCACAGAGTTCTCTTCACAGGGTTTTGGCACATTTTTCCATAAGTCCGTACCACATTTATGACAGCAGCTAGGCCGTACAAATCTGTACCAGCAAGCCGTACTTCTTTCTCAGAGGAAAAACGCCTTCAGTCTTCAGTGGATATCAGGGGGATCCAGTGTGCCTAGGTTATCTGGTGATTTCTTTGGTCTGTGCTCGGAGATTCACGTTGGCTACACTATCTTCTTCATTCTTTTTTCATGCTGCTGCAGCCGCCATCAGGGTCTTTAAAAATATTATCATATTTCATGCAGTGTTCAAATTTTGTTATTGTAAAAGCTCTGGAAATATAATAAATTGATGCACCTTAGTGTTATGAGCATTTACCACGCATTTTTAAGCATTTATTAAGTAAATCGCAGCTTTCTGTTATTTCTCAAAAACTTATCAAAAACCAAAAAAAAATACAAAAAAACGATCAAAACAAACAAAGTCAGAATTTTCAGTTAGGGTTTCGGGGTTGAGAATCCCCTGGATTCTTACATCTTCATAGGTGGAGACTTGGCAAAAAAAAGTGATGGTTGAACCCAACCAAAAGTGCAATAGCAAAGATATGCAATGCCATAACCATCATAGTTGTGCACCCAAGACAACTTAGCCATCTTTTTAACATAGGAAAAGATCCTGGAAACTTAAACCATTTTGGGCAAAACCTTTATCCACTTGAGACAAATTTTATGAACTTAGGAATAAGTCTTGATAACTCTTGCTCTCTTTCTAAAACAGAGTTAAACTTTTGATCACTCACACCAACTTTTGAAAACATGGAAGAACGTTATTGAAATATCCCACCCCTCTCCTAAGATATTTTCTTTGCAACTGCCCTGACTGATTTTTTTGGGTTTTTATAAGGTTTTTGCTTTTTTGTGTTTTTTTGGATAATGATTCCAGGAAATGAAAGGAATGAAAGATATACACAAATGGAGGCAATCTTTACAAACTAATAATGTAATGTCCCCTTCTCGAACCTGACCTTTCCAGTGACCGTTGGCCTGTTTCTGGAAACCCGAAGGCTAGTCGGAAGGTAAAATTAGGGTTTCCTATTTTTAAGGATGTCCTTGCTTAGAGTTAGTGGATTCAATGGCGGATTCTTTCTGGGTTTTCAGAGAGCTTCGCAGTGGTATGTTCATCTCGGCTTTCTGAGCATCTTCAGGAATTTACTATTTTTAGTAAATTCTATTTCTGGCAGTTTTTCAGTTGGGTTCGGCTTGGTTGACTTCCTACTTCAGTTTGGTCAGTTGACTTGTCATTATTGGCTTCAGGGCACAATTGGAGAGATAAGTTGATATATTTAATTAAAAGTCACATTTTAATATTTTATTCGAACGTTGACCCCTTGGCCTAGTCTATTGACTTTATGTTGTTTTGAAAAGTGGTCTTTTTGAGGGTGGCGCCTCATTAAGGATTATTTTATATTTTATCCAAAGTCAAATCAAGATATAAGGTGGGCGCATTTATTAAAGTATTGAATTTATTTTAAAAGTGAATATTCAACTTGAAGGAAAAGGACGCCATCTTTGAGGAGATTAGGGTTTTTGACTTTGAGAGGAGTTTAGGGTTTCGAGAAGTCAACCTGAAATTATAAAAGGAAGACTTGGATCATCATTTGGGTATCTTTTATCTACAGGAATGTTATGCTGCCGGATTGGCTTTGGGATTGCTTCGAGGAATGAAGGCCTCCTAGCTTGGGCATTGCTTCTCGCTTGAAAGACAGCGACTAGTGGTGATTTAAGATAGATTTGTGAGTTTGCATTTAGTTTTGAGCATTGTTTCAGCTTGTGCATTATTAGATCTGTTTTGCATATTAGTGGGTTTCAGCATTTTGCATTTTAAGCTACAGCAGATCCGTGTTTTCATTTGTAAATCAGAAAACAAAAATAATCTCGTTCTGGGTATTGTGTCATTGCATCTTATTGGTAAGGGCGCCCCTTCATGAATATTTGCAGATTTTAATACGAAGCTTATGATTTTATAATGCAAATCCGTCATTCCTTGAAGGCCGAACTTTCTAGAGTGCATTGGGATTCGTGTCAGTAATTAATAACCATTTTTAGATGCCATTTCTTATTACTAAGTTAGGTGCCATCATTTTGAGGGTCTATTGCATCAGATTTGAGATCATTTGGGTGAGAAATGAGAGAGTTATGAGCATATGAGTAAATTCATAGGTTGCTGGTTTTATGACAAAAAATGCAGATTTGTATGACAGTTTAAGAAATCTGCATCTTCCTTATCTGGTTGGTGTTGAGATTTCATTGTATACTTTGCAGAAGCTTCCTTGTTGAATGCATCATTTGAAAGAGCATCTTAAGTCTTGATATTGCAGGCAATGACATCTTTGTAAGCTGGCAGTAGTACTGACCAGTTGTTCTTATTATTGCTCATCGTTATTGTAATACTTATTCTTCCTTCAGTTCTTGTTGTAATAGATAAATCTCCGCCCTATGGTAGCTACTCTCCCATTCTGGGTTAGCAAGCACATTCTGGGTGTTGAGTGTTTTCAGCTTTCAGCATTTCTCTTTCAAGCATTGTTATTGTAATCACTCCGTCATATGGTCGCCCCTCACTCCGCATTGGATTGGGTAGCACATACTTGACGTTGAGTTCCCTTTCAGTATTTAGAGTAGAAGATCCTCTGACCATATGCTCGCCATCATCGGCGCCATTCTTGGTTAGAGTTGCTTTTTGCATAAGCAGTTTGATTCAGATCCTCTGACCAATGCTCACACCTTGCCCACATCGGGATCCTGGTGTACATACTGGTTAGAGTTGCTTCAGTACGTTTTGGTTTATCATCTAACCTTAACGGGTGCTTGTAATTTGAAATTGTAAAAAATCGAAAAAAATTGGCTTGGAATATTTCAAATAAAGCAAACTCAGAATATAAATATATTGGTATCAGATTATAATTGAATGCTTATTACAAAATCTCATACCCGGTGAAGCAAGTAAGATAATCTGCAATTCTGGAATTTAATGACAGCAGCAAGAAAACCCTTGAAAAGGACGAATTGAAGCTACAAATGACTTCTCCACAATGAAAATGCCTCAAACTGAAATCAAATGTTTAATCGCCCTCAATGGAGTCAATTGCAGCACCAGAATCTAGGCATTTCACCTAGTAACTCACACGCCACCTTTTATGTAGTTGTACGGCCTGGCTAAAAGAGTCTTGTACGGCCTGGAAAATGCTGAAGTACGACCCAGCAATGAACAATCAGCAATGAATGCAAACAGCAATGTATATACTTCTGATTTCTATAAGTAATCTCTTCAAACCCTTGAAAAAACTTCTCTAATTAGCACATTGTGACCATTGATTGATAGCCACCTGGTGTATGCAGCCCTTAGATGATCTTTCACACCCTCAAGATGCAAAATCAAAGAGATGCTATGCTCTCCAAGACCCAAATTGCAGAAATCCCTGGTTTTCCTTCTCCAAAGCAAAAGCTCTCCAAAAATGCATAAGTGTAGAATGATTTTCATTTGTTTTTGAAAGCTTATATACCTCCATGAAAAAGCATGACTCCCAATGAGGCTTTTTGACTTTTAAAATATAATATTTAATTTGCTTTTGATGTGACTTTATCAGATCTCATTAAATGGGCACACAAATCAAAGCACTTTATAGTTTGACTTAAATCTTTAAATGGCCACCTTAATATAATGTCAAATAAGACATTATGATATGTTGTACCCAAACCAATATTTTTTTGCTTCACTAAGGCATTTTGCATAATAGAGTCTAAACCTTGTTAAATGAATGTAAAATACAGTTTTGGGCAATATCAAGCATGGAGTTTTTGTCAATATTTTGTCAGTCAAAGTCAGTTTTAGACTCAGAATAGAGCTTTCCACGATGGAGGAGCGTCTCACGACAGCATTTCACATGGTCATTTCAATGGTCAAAATGGAGTTTTTAGTGGTTAAATTATGAAGATTTCTCGGAGAAAAGCAAGAAAGCGCACCTGTAGCCCAGGGGAGCCCTTCTTTTTGAAGGTCAATATTTTGTTGAAAATGCTCATGCATACAGTCAAACTCTTCAGAATTGGTCTGGTTATCCGATGAGCTACCCAGCGAAGCTTTCCGAGACCCGCAGCTCCAGCAACTGGCAACAGAAGTTAAAATTCCCAAAGTTTCACATATGAGAAAATTGTCCTTTTTCAGGCAAAAGTGCGCCTGTAGCTTGAGGGCGCCCTTCTTAAAGGGGGGGTAGATCTTGGTACTTCTGGAAGCTCATGCAGTCAATCTCTTCACGACTAGTCTACTTATCCGACAAGCTATCAAACGCAATCATCCGGTTTCAAAGCTCCGGTAGCCAACGTCTGAAGATGAGCTTATAATGGAGATTTCACGTTCCAGAGCTTCTTCATTGCATTTCCAGCGCAACTATAGCTCAGGGGCGCTGGTTAAAATGACTCTTAAGATAGCAAAATTTGCTGACGAAGTCTTCCTGACATCAGTACTACTCTAGTCCAGCTTCGCATTGCATCATCCTGCCTGTCGATCCGACGTTCCAGGTGATCGTGGCAGAGGTTCTACCAAGCACGTAATTTCACAGGCGGACCAAGATAAAATTTGCATTGTATTTCTACAATCCAGAGGCGCCTAGCCTTTAAACCTGTCAGATGAGGTCGTTCGCGTTCGAAGTCTTCACGAGACTTGAGCGTAATTACTTTATCTATTCAACGAGCCCAGCCGTCAGCATTCGGGATTTGGCAAACGCTCGTACGTGCGAGGTCTTTGGCGAAATGCTGAAAAGTGAAGACATCCGGAAAATGGCCAAGTATGGAGCGGATATTTTAAATAAAATACGCACTAGCGTTTTTTAGGTCTTAGAAGCAGTTTTCTTGCTTCGTCATCTCTACAGACTTCTCTCATGGGTCCTTTTGGCTGTCCGTTAAAACAAACGTGGCTCGAATCGGGTCATCCCAGCTCCACATATCAGAGGTCAAAGTAGGGCATCTGGTTGAGAGTTCAACTTTTGTCAAAATGGTGTCAGTGCAAGTGAAGGCCAGGGGCGCTTTTACTTTTGAGGCCCTTAATGAACTTTTCAGATGCTTTGCGTACAGTCGTTGGATGCAGAATGTCTCCAGGCATGCAGTGAGCTTGGTTTCCTGTCAGCAGGGTTCACCGTTTGCCGTCGGCAGCTGTTTGAAGTGTCAGATGGCAGTTTAGGAAAATGGTTAAGTCTGGAACCCGTAAATGAATTTAATCAGGGGCGCCTAATTTTTCAGGGTGTTAAATGATGGATTTTGCAGTAGTGTCTCCCAGCAGACATTTCTTCCTTGTTCAGTAGGCTTTCCGATGAATTCTACAGCTCAGTCTCAGCATCTTCCAGTCACTCAAAAATCAGTGTTGAAGTTGGCCAGTCGTGACTTTGTCGTCAGCTATAAAATAGGAAGCTAATAAAAAGTGCAATATCTTGAGCAAATGGACGCCTATGAGCTCAAGAGATGACTTTTCGGAATCAGTGAAGTCTAACGGTGAATCCTAAAGCTTCATTCGAATTGTCAACTGAAGTTCAAAATATTTAATATTTATTTTGCAATTTTAGCATTAAGTGGCGATTTTCTATTTTTGGCGCCTTTGCTATTTGCATAATGAATATTTTATTATTTATTTAAATTCAAACTTCCAGTCAGTGGCAGTGAAACTGAAAGGGGTCCAATCAGAGCGCTTCTATTTCAATCAGGGTTTTGAATTTTGCAGTTCATAAATTGATGCGAATTTCTTCTTATTTAAAGCATGGCGCCTTCATCTATTATTCACAAAGCTTTGAGAAGTTCGTATTTCTTAAGAGAAATTCAGTTTTCAAGAGAAATTTGTATTTTTCAAAGAGATTCATATTTTGAAAGGCAAAATCATAATTCTCAATTTCCAAAGGCGAATTCTCAAACTTCAAGAGAAATTCGTATTTTCTTCAAAAGGAAAGTTCGTATTTCTCAAGAACAAAGGCGCAACTTCAAGGAAAATTCGTTTTTCCCAAGCAAGGCGAATTCTTCCAGATCAAAGGCGAATTCCTCATCAAATTCCAAAGGCGATTTTATCTAACATATCTTTTTGCAGGTTAAAAGTTCACAATTATCAGCAATTTGAAGAATTCAAGGGCGATTTTCATTGAAGAAGAGCATATACAAAAAACGTCTTTTCCTCCTTGATTCTCAGATTTCTCTCAAAGTACAATTTGCATGTTCCTGAAATTGGCAAATTCGACAAAGTTCAAACATCTGGATCATTTTCATATAATTTCCTCGAGTTAAAATTGTGTGCTTGATTTTTCAGGAATTTTAACTTCAGAACATTCGTTCTCGAGTTACTAATTTTCTCAACTGAAAAGTCTTTGTACGATCGAGTAGAAGTCATATTTTCGCATATCTGACGTTCTAGGTTGTCTTAGAATCTTTTTCTGGACAAAACCCATATCTCAAATTTTTCGCTGAAAATAATTCTTCAAAAGGCTATTTTTAACTCTCGTAGGCTATTTTTCGTTTTTCAGAAATCTTGTCAGAACATAGTCAAGTTCACAATCAACAGCTGAATTTTTCAGAATGCAGTACACTCAGCTCGAATAAAGGACCAAAACAGTCCTTACTCATGACTTCCTCAGGATGGTTGAGACAGATCTTCACAAAGTGTTGCCAGAAGCAGTTCTAGATCCGGTCAAGATCAGGGCTTCGATTATTCAAAATATCGAGCAGTCTGGCTTATTAGAGGCCGCTTCCATACCTATCTCCATTCATTGTGTTGAATTCATGATGGCTTGTATTAAGCATTACAATTCTACTACTTGTGAGATAGTGTCAGTTGATGGACGTGTCATTTGCAGTCTCAAGCCTTTGGACATTGAAAGGAGTTTTGGCATTCCTCAACACTCGAACAGTCTAGTCATTTCCATGGAGCAGTGTGAGCAGGCATTTGATGCTAATGTGGACAAGTGTCAGAAGAAGATAGCAGAAAGATGGTTAAAACAAGCAAAGAACAGATTGCCAAACAATGTGGGTCGTGGTGAATACAAGGATGAGTACGCAATTCTAATCACACTCCTGAATCGTGTCTCAGGTCAAGCACATGCGAATGTTTTCCAGCCTTGGATGTATTACATTATTGGTCGCATCATTTCTGGGCAGGAGCTGAAATATGCTAACCAATTTTTTTCTTGAATTATCATAACACAAACCAACACTAGTTGACTGGATTAGCGTTAGCATCAAACTGAAAACTGAACTTGAATTGAATAACTACTCAACGTCAAGAATGTGCACTCAAGATCCCACTAAGGGCGAGGTGCTAACATATGACGGAGTGAAGAAAGTTGAAATTATAAACAGATAGGCGGATAACCAGCCATGAAAAGCAATTCCACGCTACCACCAAACAATGGGGGGAAAAGATTACACTAGAAACAATTCATCCGCTGCGGCGGGCATCCACGGAACTGTGGGGATTCACCATTTTGAGTGGGTACAAGAGTTACAATCAATTTAACCACACTGGCGGTAAACCATCCAGGGGACTTTAATGAGAATTTAATCAAATAGTTGCAGCAATAATAATGGGTTAGATTAGTACTACTAATCAGAACCTTACAATTCAAAATGACTGCAAATACATGAATTACAATGATAGAGAAATGAGATAAGGAGATAAGAATGAATTCTAACAATGTTCTTTGCTTTCCAATGACTGAAAAATGATTAAAACTGGAAACTGATAAATCTGATGTAAAATCCTGAGTTCTGGAAATTTATAACAGCAAACTGGAAAACAGTAAAATACTCATAACTCACTCATTTCACCTCCGAATTGACTGAAATCAGTTGCAAAGGTCTCTCAGAAGGTAGGCGACCAAACCAGGAGGAAGAAACAGCAGCAAATCACGTTCTTTATTTTCTGGCACAATTCCCAATGCAAACTGAAATGTACGGCCTCCTTGAAAAATCGACTTTGCAAGATAAAAATGAATACTTGGAATTAAATTCCAATTCTTGGTGAAAGATGGCGCCTTGAGTCAACAAATTGATTGCCAAAATACCCAGAATGAAAATAAAATCACTCAGATTGATATGAGCAAAAATCAGCTTCAGCTGTGTAAAAACCAGGAAACCAGAATTGTGAAAAAACTCCAAAATCTTCAATCTTTGATGCTCAATCTGCTAGTCTGATGTTGAGAAGCAGCAATGTAGCCAACTAGGTGTTATATTGCAAACACGAAATTGGATGAAAGGCTAGGAGGTAGACTTCCTCGAAGCAATATGTCAATTGTCATTTCGACAGCATAACTTTAGCATAATTTTCATAGATGAAATGCTGGAGCAAAAGTCTTCAATAAATAAGAGCTCACCAAAACTCTTCAATTGCCTGAGAAGCAGATCAAAAGACACAAGAGTCCCTTTGAATTCCAAAAACCATTCAACTTCTCAAAGTGGCGTCCCAAAGACCTCATGAGAAATTCACTTTATTCAAAAAAGTAACATTTATAAAAGTGGCATCCAAATACAAGCTGAAGTAATATTTGAATAAAGATTAAATAATCTTATAATGAAGGCGTACCCTTCATGGCCCCACTTTAAAAACAACTTAAGTTATCTCCTTAGGCCAAGGGGGGTGTCAACAGTGAATTAAAACATAATGCCTTCAATTAAATATTTTTCACCAATTAAAGTTTTCTGAAGACCAAACCATAATAACAATAACTGCTCCAACTGCAAAGGACTAAGAATAGACAACTGCAACTGCCACAACTAGCATTTACTATAAATAGTAAATAACTTGAAATGCCACAAAACTCCAAGCCACGAAACCCTAATTTCACCTCATTCCAGTCTACGGGTTCCGGAATAGACTGATGAATTGCAATGCTGATCATTGATGAGAAGGGGACATTACAGGAGCATTATGACTGGGCATCCTTCATCAGCGATATTCTCCACAGGCAGATCACCAGTTTCCTAGTTGCCCATGAGTTTCACATGTGTTCATATCTCGTGTACTTGATCGCTTATCAGGCTCAGTTCTGAGGACTAAACACCGTGGGTATTCTCAGTGTTCAAAAAGTCTATCAGTATTATGATCAGCTTGAGTTCACCAGAGCTGAACGTCATTTCAAGCGTGTTCATGAGGCTTTTCTGACTTATACAGTGAGAAATTTGGACCGGGAGTTGCACGTTCATATCTTGGCAGTTGCTAGGGCAGCGATGGATGGATGGGCAGATTGGTTTATTCAGTTCCCAACATACACCTACATCCGAGTATACGGATTTACAGGAAATCCAGCTATGCTTCCACGTTATCCTTCAGATAAGACAATCTTTCAGGAGTTCCTGAGACAAATGCATGATGTTCATCGTCGTTTACGCCGCAGGCACAGACCATCTATCAACTTTCCTTTTCAGTTTGGAATGTATTGGTGCAAGACGGCAATTGATGCCAAAGTTGCAGGACGAGCTCGAGAAATATCATCTTAAGTATCTTGTTGAAGCGCGTGCCTATGATCTTTCAGGTCATTATACAACTCGCCTTGCTGGAGGCACATATCATGAGCCTTCTATGGAGGATTACCGGGCGAATTGCGCAGATGACTTTGAGGTTCGCAGACGTAGTTACGGCCGCTTCTCTCTCTCACAGATTTTTGTTTTCTTGTCAGAAGATGTGGGAGGTTTATCAGATGATGAGGGAGAAGTTCTTCCTCAGTTTTTCAGAGAGCAGGTTGATACACAGCCGTTGCCAGCAGTTGATTGGTATGCCAAGGAATATGCAACGGTCAAAGAGAGGTCAAGTAGAGTTATTCAAAACAGTATACTTTACCTCGACAGCAAGAAGACAAGGAGGGTAAGTGTTTCTAGAGCAGAGCCGCCAGTAGTGGCGAATCCTTCACTACCTTCTTCGTCCAAACCTAAACAAAAGAAGAGGAGTAAACCTCCCAAGAAAGGTCAAGCGCCAAACAATTCAAAGGGCAAGGCGCTTGCCACTGTTATACACACGGAGCCTGACAGACAGCCTATCATAGAGCCAGTTCAGAGGCCAGTTCAGAGTCCGCCAGTGCCTGAGGTTCAGCCTCAAGTTCCTACAACAGTTTCAGAGCAGTCACCAACCCCAATTCTCATTGAATTGGATTTAGACTCTCCACCTCGCAGTGGGTCCTCTACACATTCACTCTCATCAGTACCTCCTGTTGCTAGTATAGACACTTCTAGTAGCATTAGCCGAGACCAATCTTGGATCGAAGCTCAACTAGGAAGGAAGAGGAGGCAGCCATCCTATGTTCTTAATCATTCTGATTTTGATGAGATTTACCAGGATGAGCCTGACAAGAGGGTCAAGAACATGGTCCACGTAGAGAGGAACACTGACATGGAGATTGTCGTCGAGACTGTTGTACCTCCACAGGGGAAGAACTTGGCTGAGTTGGAATCTCAGGATTTTGAGGTTATCACAGTCAACCTTGGTCGTAGCATACGCCAGACTCAAGTTGATCTCCTACAGGTTGCTACAGACAGTGCTAGGGATAGAATACTGAAGGACGGAGAAGATAAGGCAGCCCTCAAGGCTGAAATCAGACAGCTTCGTCAGTATATTTCTAGCCTTGTACATAGACCAAATGCCATTAACACACTCCCGCCGATGCTTGAGCCTCCAGCAGAGCAAAGTCAACTTAATCACTTAGTTGCATACGGCAAGCATTTGGATGAATGGGAGGAAGAGTTTGTTGCTAGAGGCTGTGCTATGCTCACAGAGTTCTATCAGTTGCGGTACAATGCACGAGAGCTCCGTCTTCGTCTCCAGGATGAGGAGCGAGATATGGCGATTAGTAAACCCCAGAATGAGATTATGATTGCTCACCTGAGTGTGGCATATGATGCAGTCATAGATGCAGAGGATAGAGAAGCTATCTATTCTTGGAAAACACAATTGGTTTTCAAGGCAAAGATAGAAGAGACTTTGGCGTCAGAATTGGCTAAGAGTAGAGAGCACGTTACTAGTGCACTCCGGTCTGTGAGAACTTTAGTTTCTTGCTTACCGTGTCGATATCAGATTGAGGGTGGTGCCTACGTTGAGCTTACCGATGTTCAGTCAGAGCTTCAGGCACTCATTCATACCATTTTCAGTGGGGAGACCATTGGCTGTAAGGTTACTCAACTTACAGTCATGTCAACATTGTTCGATGAAGCAACGAGGAGCAGAGGTGAACTTCAGTCTCAGATCACAGCTGGTGAGGATATGCTGCACCGACATAGCATTCTTCGACAGAGTCTCATAGCTCCAGATAGTGATGCAGTTAACAATCTCGTTGAGGGATTGGTTGCTCGAGATCGCATACAGTAAACTTCAGTTCCCACCTCTCAGGATAGACATTACACACAGGAGTTAAACTTGGCGTTACCTTCCCAAGTTAACTCGCTGTCTCGTCTCATGCATATCTATTCTGAGATTAGCTTTACACACTTGGAGTTTCATTTAGGGTTTTCGTTAACTGATGGTAGTGTTCCAGTTAACATGCTTTCAATAAGGACGTGCATGCTTGCACAATTGTCCATTTTAGATTAGATGTTTGATTTAAGCCCGATGGTAGTTTTCAGGTTAGCGTATAGTTTCACTTTATTAGAGGTTTAGTAATAAATCTTGCATGCATTGCAAGGTATGAATTGACTCAAAGGTGATTTTAGGGTTCCCTACACCTTGATGTATATAAATAAGAGCTTTTGCTCATTTGTAAATAACTTTTGCACGAGAGAGAAATATATGCTATGCCTACCTTGCCCTCAATATTGCTCTTTTGGTATTTGTTCATGCGTCTTTACTATTATGATTAATTGTTATGCCACATAGGGTTTCATGCAATCGTAATGGTGAATTCTTTCCATAGTTTAGATAAATCTGTTTGTGTTCAATAAACTTGTTGATTGAGATGATAGTTATTGCCCACCTTGCCTTCAAGAGTAGAGAATCTGCACTTAGGGCATAGGTGTGTTGTTGTGAACAATAAACTTATTAGGATTGAGTTGATAGAAACCGTGCCACCTTGCCTTCAAGTAGAGAATCCGTATTCAGTTTATCGTGTGATGTTGTTACCAATAAACTTGTTTAGATTGAGCTGATAGATGTGCCACCTTGCCTTCAAGTTGAGAATCTATACTCGTTTATCGTTTGATAGTCAAACCTTGCTCCGTTTCCTCATGCTCTGTTTTCTTGAGGACATTGGATAGAATTTAAGTAATTAAGTTTAGTTGTAGTTAGTAAATCTGCGAAACCAGAAAATACTCAGCTGCAACATATAGTTTTCGAGAAAGCCTTGTACCTCTACAGCTGAAACAAAAAGACAGGATATAGTTTAGTTTATTTCCATTTGCAAGTACTTTTGTCAAGCACAACAAGGGAGCTTCCCCTCCTAATTTGAAGAGCACTCATTGCGTAGTGTGCATAGATGTCCGTACCAACTCTTACTCCTACTCCAGAGGTGCTAGTTGTTACGCCAACATGATATGCACTTAAAATAATTAATTATTATTAAAGCATTATTTTAATAATGATTAAAATAACACAACTCCCTCAAAAATCATTATTTTTTTATTTCGTCAGTGCCAGGAGGTAATCCACTAAAACCACTGCTCATCCGGGTGCCTTTCCAAAAATAGTAACACTCGACTCCATCAACTGAGTGACTTACAAAAAATAGTATGTAAAAATTAAGCACAAATCATCTCTCAAAGGCAAACCCTAAATAACACCAAACTCCGGAGAAGAAAACACTACAAAGTGCCACCAGAGAACTTGATAACTCCCCACACAAGACCTTCTAACCAACAATATTAGACTACGAGGGTCAGATGATAGGCTAATCCATCGAGATACCGAAGAAAGCTAAGAAGGGGACATTACAGTCCACCCTCCCTGAAATTGTTTGTCCCCAAGCAATCTCAACTCTGGATGCTGTAAAATGTCCTCACTCTCCCACATAGCATCCTCTATCGGCAAATCCCTTCATTTGATCAAATACTCTGTGATGACCCATCTCCGCAAATGATGCTCTCGGAAATCAATGATGGCCTCAAGTACTAATATCAACTTCCCCTCCTCATCAAGGGGTGGTAAAGTTGTAGAGGGAACAATATTGTGTCCTAACGCCTTTTTGAGGCAAGACACATGGAAAACATTATGCACTTTGTTGTCTGCTAGTAAATCTAGCTCGTAAGCCACCTTTCCTACATGCCTGGTAATCCTGAAAGGACCATAATAATGGGGCATGAGCTTCTCAGCACCACTCTTCCTGAGAGTGGACTGGCAATAAGGTTGCAACATCAAATACACCATGTCACCAACATCAAATGATCGCTCAACTCTCTTCTGATCCGCATAGTGTTTCTGCTAGTTTTGTGACTTCTGTATATTCTCCTTCAGAGACCTCATGACATCCTGGCTCTCCTGAAGATCCTTAGCACTAGGCACTCTACTGTCACTCAGCAACAAATCCAAAAAGTTGGGCACATCATGCCCATATAAAGCCATAAATGGTGTCATCTGAATGGACATGTGGTGAGTGGTATTGTAACAATACTCGCATAAGTGAATCCACTTCACCCAAGCCTTCTACTACCCTGCTATATAATTTTGGAGGTATCCTTCCACCCATTTATTAACATTTTTTGTCTGCCCATCCGTCTACGGGTGGTAACTGGTGCTCGGAGTAAGCTCGGTCCTACTAAGCCTGAACAACGCTTGCCAGAAATGGCTTATAAACCTGCTGTCTCGATCACTGACAATACTCTGTGGCAAACCGTGGAGCCTAAATACCTCCCGAAAGAAAATATCTGCTACATGTGTCACTGAATATGTAGCTAAGATCGAAAAGAAGTGGGCAAACTTCGTAAGCGGATCGACAACCACATAGATACAATCTTTTCCTTGGGATTTTGGTAAGCCTGTAATAAAGTCCATAAATAAACACTCCCACTTCCTATTCGGAATGGGAAGTGGCTGAAGAAGACCTGCAGGAAATGTATGCCCCTGTTTATTCTGCTGGCAAACAGGGCACTCCCTCACATACTGAAGAACCTCGGACTTGAGTGAAATATTAGAGCCAAATTTTTCGTTTTTTCAATTAACCATTTACAAAGCGTGCGCAGTTAAGGTTAGATGAAAACCAAAGCGTGCAAAGAAGCAACTCTAACGAGAATGGGCGCCGATGATGGCCCGAGCATTGGTCGAAGGGATCCTAAAACAAAGCTGCTTATCTTTGGAAAGGAACTCGGCGCCAAGTATGTGCTGCAGTCCAATCTTGGTGACCATATGAGTGAATACAAAACAATGCTTGAAAGATAAATCTTTGAGAAATGGAAACTACTCAACGCACCAGTGTGCTTGCTCATCCAGAATGGACAGTAGCGACCATAGGGCGGAGTTATCACTATTTTACTCTAAAATTGAAAGTAGGAAAGATTATTACAAGAATTGACAAAGCAATATTAAAACACTGGTCAGTACTACTGCCAGTTTACAAAGATATGAATCATTCACCTGCCAAAAGCTTAGAATATTGAGAGTTCATCATTACATCACAAAGAACCTCTTGTCATGAAAGATAGTGCCAAACAATACAACTTCTCAGAGATCAACTTCTAAATCTGATTTGTTACAAGTCTGTTTTTCTGTATGAATAACCAGCAGCTTTCAAAACACTCAAGTGAACATAACTCTCTCAAAACACTTCGGAATAACATGAAATCGAATGCAAAAGACTTAAACAAAGGAGACACCTAAGATGAGACACTGGAAACAGATCCAAAACCTCTCATTTAATTTGCACAGTTTTCAATACAAAGCTGAAAGGTACGGTTCAAAGGAAAAGGGCGATCTGCTATATAAAATAAAAGACAACACTAAAAAATCTGCAAATATGAGAATATGGGCGCCTAGGTCTAACAAAGCCAGTGAGCTACTACCCAGAATGATATTTTTGTTATTTTATGATTTATGAATGAAACATGCAATCTGCTGTCTTAAACCATGCAAAGTGCTGAAGCTACTAAATGCCAATTCGAATTCTAACTATGCAAGGAGCTGAGAACAAAACACAAACTAAATGCAACTCACAGTACAATGATTCACCACTAGATGTTATCTTCCAAACACGAAGTGATGCCCAGCTAGGAGGCCTTCATTCCTCGAAGCAGTCCCAGAGCCAATCCGGCAGCATAACAGTATAGTCGTCCAAAGATCAAGAAATGATGCCCAAGACTTCTTTTTATAAGCTTCGTTTGACTTCACGAAACCCTAGAATCCAACTCAAGGTTTCAAACCCTAACTCTTCCTTAAAATGGCGTCCTTTTCACCTTAGCTCAATAATCATATTTTAATTAAATCTTCACCTTGAAAAATGCGCCCAAATTAAATTGCTTTTGACTTTGGGAAATATTAAATTAATCTTTTAATGAGGGCGCCACCCTCAAGGACCCCCTTTTTAAAATGACATTAAGTCATTCGACTAGGCCAAGGTGATAAATAACATTTTAATTATAATGTTATTTTTAAGTGAAATGAGCTCGACTTCCCAGAACTGCATTCTGAAGCCCGGAACTGAACCCGCCACTGGAGTCAACTGAAGGGAAAAGTCAACTGCCTGATACCTTCCTGCTTACTGCCAAAAATAGAATTTACTAAAAATAGTAAATTCTAGAAAATGCTCTGAATGCTGAGATGAGCATACCCCTGCGAAGCTCTCTGAAAACCCAGAAAGAATCCGCCATTGAATCCATCATCTCTGAGCAATGACCTCCTCAAAATTAGGAAACCCTAATTTTAACTTCCGACTAGCCTTCGGGTTCCCCAAGAAAGGCTAACGGTCACTGGAAATGTCAGGCTTGAGAAGGGGACATTACAATCCGCCCTCCCCAAAATTGCTTGTCCTCAAGCAATACCACCACAACTCCAGTAGTTCGAAGACTAATCCATACGCAACAAGTAGGATCCCTGGTTCCCAAATGCGTCTCAGGAAAAACCCACCATGCTTCCGCTGCGCCACTCTGATCACATTAATGGGAATATCATGCCAACGCTGCACTGACTCCCCTTGTAACTCCAAAATGTTACCATCTATGATTCTCAAAATGAAAGATCTTAAAGGAAGGAAATCAAAATCATGCAGCATCTCATGTCCACGATTCCCCGAATTAACAGTATCAACCATACTACTGTCAATCACCATTCTAAGCAATAGGAGAGATAGACTATTCAAATCAAAATCGAACTCCTCCGCATACCTCCACATGGTAACAAACGGGACCATGACTGCAAGTGTGACCTCTACAAATCTTCTTGCAAAAAGGAAGGCAATCCTTTGCAAGAGCTCGACAAATTCAAACTCAGGACCCCACATGAAATACCACTGAATTATCACGGCACAACTAAGAAGTCTGAAGAATTCTTTCACAATTCCAACCCCAAGAGTCTCAAAATATAGATTCAAAACATGGGGTAACTCATTGTCATGAACCAATAATGAAAATAAACCATCAGCGTTTGCATCACAAACCTCCAAAGTGGCTGAAAAACCCGCTAAAGCCATCTCCATCAGGAAACTACCACTTCTTTGATCAGGAGTGAGGTACCAACTCTCCTGAATGAAAGTAACTCCATAAGTAAGGTGGCTGGTCTGCCTCCAACCAGCAAACTCGTGTCTCAAAATCTGCCCTGGTCTGAGCTGAAAGTCACTTCCAAGAACTACCGATCGTTGATCTTTCCAACCCATATTCAAAATTTCTCTCCAATCCATTTGTTGATGAACAAACGGAACCATCAAGTAGCTGGAAATGAGGGGAACAACATCAACAAGTCTGGAAATTTGTTCCTTATCCCTCCAAGAATCTTTTTCATAAGTAATAAACTCTGACAACCCAAGTTGAGAATCCCAAGCATGGATACCCAACTGAAAGTGATTTTCAACACACTGCAAAGAAATCTCTACACATGCCCAAGTGCTAGTGAAAACCAAGTGTCCTCTCACGAAACTGATGCCCCTTCTAGTAAATCCGTGAAGCTTAACCATGAAAGCTTCCACCTTAAAGGAGTATGAAACATAGAATGGCTTCAATTTCCGCTCCCAAAACTGATCAATATGATTCCAAACATCATTCCACCCAAGGGATGGATTGTCAAGAGTGCAACTACCAAAGTCTAGTTCACCTTTTCCCCATTCCTCCTGAGTAGTAGGTCTGAAATCTTCACTCGTTGCTGCTGTGATGAAGTTACCAACAGCTACCAAGACTTGTCTCTTCAACACCTTGATGTCATAGATGTTGAAATTACCTTGCTTCGTCACCTCCCATGTAGAACCTTCATCCTCAAAGCCACTTATGCATCCATTACTACTCAACATACGTGGCACATCCTCATAGAGTGATATCGAAGCATCCAAGCACTGGAAACCAGAATCAGTTTCATTCTCCATTTCATCCTCTACTTCATAGAGAGGATTATCATAACTTTTCTCATCACCTTCTTGAAAAAGAGGATTGTCATAAACTTGAAAGTCATTCCTTTCATCATGCTGCTCCAAATCTGCACATGCAACCTTTGATTTTCTTGTGAAACCTTCAAGATCAAACTCCTCTAGAAGACTATCAATCTCATCAATCACTTGCTTGATTTCTCCAGCTCTTCGTGCATCCTCTTGCTCCTTGAAAAGTTTGAAATCTGCAAACTGGTCTTCAACCTTTCTTAGAGCCAACTGAGTTTCTTTCAACTTGTCCTCTGTTGATTTCAGCTCCAAGGTGAGCTCACCAACTATACTCTCCCTTTTTTCGAAAACAATGAAGGCCTTCTGTGCAGATTCAATGGCATGATCTTGATCTTCAATCAAGTGTATGTATGCTGATTTCAATGTCTCCAAAGAGCCTCTGATAAGTTGCAAGTTAGGAAGAGCAACTTCATCCTTAACTCCACTTCGTCTCTCTTCAGACTGAGCCTTCCAATAGAGATCATCAACCAAATTGTGTGTGCGATCAAATAGGGATAGCGTTTGTACTTCTTTTCCAAAAGATACCTTGCATTGATCTTCCCACTCATGAACATGCAAAGAAGGTGAACTGCTGATAGGCTGCAACTGAAAATCAGAACTTCGTTCCTTGCCTTTGCTGCCCTCTTTGCTACCCCAACATTCTTGTACTTCACCACCAACTAGCAGAGAATGCTCATCATCATAAAAAGCATCATACTCCACAATTTCTTCAACCCATTGCTTGCAACCAGCTTCGTGCATTGATAAATCTGATTTGTGTTTAATAACACTTTCAAACTCTCCATCTTCAAGAGCCATATGGACTTCTAGCTCTTCTTCTTCATCACGGCCTCCTTGATCAAACAGTAGACCAGTATCCAACCTGCTCAAGGAATCATGTTTGTCCGCTGTTCGGAAAGTTTCTGTAACCACAAATTCCTCTTTAGTGGCTGCAACCACTCCAAAGAGATCATTATGGAATTTTGTGGAACAATCTTCTTCTTCAAAGACAACTTCTCCTCCAAGGGCCACCTCATAGTCTACTGTGCAACCTGGTTCTTGTTCTTCATCAGGATCAAAGGGAAACTTATCCCACACAGGTTCTTTAACATAACTTGATGCCATCACACCCAGATCCCAAATGCTAGTGAGCTGATTAAGATGATCAACTGGAAAAAACTTATCATGCTCCCCTTGTAGTGATGACTCTTTGAATAAGTCAAGTCCTAATTCACTTAAGCTGAAATCATCAAAAAAAAATTTCTCCAATGGCTCAGTTTGCTGATCAATCCCAAGACCAACAATGTCACCCCCGAAATGAAGTGAAGAATCTTCAATGTTTGGTGTTTGAAAAACTTCATCTTCATTATCTTCTATGGAACCCTCATGAGAGATTATGTTGCTGATTTCCTTATGTGGAACTTCTCGGGAAGTTGAGACAGCAACAAGAGCCAATCTATCCCTCACTAAATCTTCAACAAGAGGAGGTACAAACACATCGAAATCATTACCAACATCACCACTTTGGTAACGGTCATAAGCTGATTCAAAGACACCAATAGTATTTCCTTCAACTTGCTCTTCTTCACTTGCTATCCCATGCAAGTCAAAGGGCGTATTATGAGGCTCTTCCACACACTCTTCAACTGTCACGTTTTCTCCTTCGAGCTCACGATCATTTTGATGTGATATGTGCACCTTGTTTGTGCCATCCTCAATGCTAGATGACTGATTTTTCTCTTCAACTTGCATATTTGTCGGCTGCAATCCACAAATAGGCACTTCATCTCCTTCCTTCTTTGATTCTTCGAACAAAGCTTGTTCTGCTTCCCTTTTTATCCTTTTCCTAATGTGGTCCACCATCTTCCACTTCTCGGGCTCCACTGATGCCACACACTTCAAATGGGAATCAAATGAAACATTGTACCTATAATCATCTGGCATGGTTTGATATTGCTCACGGAGTTTGACAGCCTCATCTTCACATTGTCTTTTAAACTGTCTAGCATATTCAATGAAGTCCCTTACGACATCACTAACCTTTCCTTCCTCCGATGCCATAGTTGAATCTGACTTCTCACGACCCATAGGCCTTAGAAAATGCAACATCTTTGAAACTTCTGAAAACTAATACTGAACTCAGCTCTGACCTCTGATGTAGAATCTATTTTCTCTGTCAAGTGAACTCTGATGGGCACAGGATGGCAGGATCTTGGCTCTGATACCACTGAAATATTCCAAGCCAATTTTTTCGTTTTTTCAATTAACAGATTACAAAGCAGTGCACCCGTTAAGGTTAGAGGAGAAAACCAAAACGTGCAAGAAAGCAACTCTAACGAGAATGAAGCGATGATGGCGAGCATTAGTCGAGGAAGGATCTAAAACAAAGCTGCTTATCTTTGGAAAGGAACTTCGGCGCCAAGTATGTGCTACCCAATCCAATGCGGAGTGAGGGGCGACCATATGACGGAGTGAATTACAAAGCAATGCTAGAAAGAAATAATGCTGAAAGAGTAAACTTCTCGACACCCAGAATGTGCTTGCTCATCCAGAATGGACAGTAGCGACCATAGGGCGGAGTTATCACTATTTTACTCTAAAATTGAAAGTAGGAAAGATTATTACAAGAATTGACAAAGCAATATTAAAACACTGGTCAGTACTACTGCCAGTTTACAAAGATATGAATCATTCACCTGCCAAAAGCTTAGAATATTGAGAGTTCATCATTACATCACAAAGAACCTCTTGTCATGAAAGATAGTGCCAAACAATACAACTTCTCAGAGATCAACTTCTAAATCTGATTTGTTACAAGTCTGTTTTTCTGTATGAATAACCAGCAGCGTTCAAAACACTCAAGTGAACATAACTCTCTCCAAAACGCCCAGGAATAACATGAAATCGAATGCAAAAGACTTTAACAAAGGAGACACCTAAGATGAGACACTGGAAACAGATCCAAAACCTCTCATTTAATTGGCACAGTTTTCAATACAAAGCTGAAAGGTACGGCTCAAAGGAAAAGGGCGATCTGCTATATAAAATAAAGGACAACACTAAAAAATCTGCAAATATGAGAATATGGGCGCCTAGGTCTAACAAAGCCAATGGGCTACTACCCAGAACGATATTTTTGTTATTTTATGATTTATGAATGAAACATGCAATCTGCTGTCTTAAACCATGCAAAGTGCTGAAGCTACTAAATGCCAATTCGAATTCTAACTATGCAAGGAGCTGAGAACAAAACACAAACTAAATGCAACTCACAGTACAATGATTCACCACTAGATGTTATCTTCCAAACACGAAGTGATGCCCAGCTAGGAGGCCTTCATTCCTCGAAGCAGTCCCAGAGCCAATCCGGCAGCATAACAGTATAGTCGTCCAAAGATGAAGAAATGATGCCCAAGACTTTTTTTTATAAGCTTCGTTTGACTTCACGAAACCCTAGAATCCAACTCAAGGTTTCAAACCCTAACTCTTCCTTAAAATGGCGTCCTTTTCACCTTAGCTCAATAATCATATTTTAATTAAATCTTCACCTTGAAAAATGCGCCCAAATTAAATTGCTTTTGACTTTGGAGAATTCATCAATTATTAAATATAACCTTAATGAAGGCGCCACCCTTTGAGTCCACCTTTTAAAATGACATTAAGTTATTCGACTAGGCCAAGGTGATAAATAACATTTTAATTATAATGTTATTTTTAAGTGAAATGAGCTCGACTTCCCAGAACTGCATTCTGAAGCCCGAAACTGAACCCGCTACTTGAGTCAACTGAAGGGAAAAGTCAACTGCCTGATACCATCCTGCTTACTGCCAAAAATAGAATTTACTAAAAATAGTAAATTCCAGAAAATGCTCTGAATGCTGAGATGAGCATACCCCTGCGAAGCTCTCTGAAAACCCAGAAAGAATCGCCATTGAATCCATCATCCTACGGTAATGACCTCCCTCAAAATTAGGGAAACCCTAATTTTAACTTAAAACTAGCCTTAGGGTTCCCAAAGGCTAGCGGTCGAGTAATGGGGCTTGAGAGGGACATTACATTGAGACCTTTCCATGTAAACCGTTCCCAAATTTTCTTATATGTCTTGAAGTAACCGAGATGTCCTTCCATAGGAAGATCGTGAAAGGCCCTCAACACCTTGTTCTTCATCTCCGATCCTGCTAACAAAAGAATTCTCCCCTTGTAAATAATGAGCTCATTTACAACGGAGTATCTACTATCATGTACCATACTATCAACAATGCTCGAGGCCCATGGGTCCTTGGCATACTCTACTGAAATCAAGTTCCTCCAATCAGCTGTAACCTCAACAATGGAGCTCAATTGTGGTCTACGAGACAACGCATTAGCAACAATATTTGTTTCCCTTTGACATACGCTATGTCAAATTCATAAGCCTGCAACTTATCCATTTTTGCTAACGGACATTAAGATCTCGCTGCCCAAGGAAATGTTTCTAGCTATTATGATCTGTTTTTACACAAAATTTGCTGCCAACTAAGTATTGCCTAAATTTAGCCAATGCATGCATAATGGCTAACATTTCCTTATCGTAGATACTGTAGCTCCGCTCTGGACCCCTCAATTTCTTGCTCTCGAACACTATGGGGTATTTGTCCTGCATTAACACTGCACCAATCCCCTCACCAGAAGCATTGCACTGAAGCTCAAATGGTCTAGTAAAATCTGGTATAGCAAGATCGGGCATGTACTCATCAGATGTTTGAACTTCTCAACACTGTTGTGCCTGATCAGTCCAAACAAAAGCTCCTTTCTTCATCAAGTTGGTGAGTGGTGCTACCTACTGTGAAAATCCCTTGATGAAGCGTCCATAGAAGCCACACAATCCCATGAATCCCCTAAGCTATGTGAGATTCTCTGGAGTAGGCTAATCCATAATAGCCTGGACTTTATCCGGATCCATACGAACACCCTCATCATTGATAATGTGCCCAAAATACAATAGCTCAAATAAAACCAAAGCACATTTGGATTCCTTGGCATAAAAGGACTCTCTCTCTAGAATGCTCAACACTATATCCAAGTGTGTTAGGTGCTCCTCCCATGCCTTGTTATAAACCAAAATGTCATTGAAAAACACAAGGACAAACCTCCTCAGCTGGTGCTGAAAAACCTTGTTCATGGTAAACTGAAATGTGCCAAGGGCATTGGTTAAGCCGAAAGGCATAACCAAGAACTCGAAGTGACCACAATGGCATCGGAAGGCTGTCTTCTCTACATCCTGGTCTCTAACCCGGATTTGATGATAACCGGATCTCAAATCAATCTTAGAGAAGAAGCAAGCACCATGTAACTCATCAATTAGCTCATCTATGCGAGGAATGGGGTATTGGTTTTTGATGGTCCTCTTATTCAAGGCTTGGTAGTCGATGCACATACATAGAGTTCCATCTTTTTTCTTTACCAATACCATTGATGAGGTAAAAGGAGATTTACTTGGCCGAATGTGGCCCATGTCAAGCAGCTCCTTAATAGTCTTCTCTATCTCATCCTTTAACCGCTTAGGATTCCTGTATGGTGTGATTATAACGGGTTTTGCACCCTCCTCCAACTCAATTATGTACTCAATACCTCTATCTGGAGGTCTACTTGGAGGAATATCACTAAATACTTTTGTGTGTTTAGTTCTCAAATCCTGGATATCTAGAGGATAACTCAATTTCTACTGCTCCAACTGTGTAGGCATCATTAAACACCCAGTAGCCCACTCTACCTGGTCATGTTGGATCAACCTCTCCATCCTCCTAAGAGATATCATTCGTAAACCATTATTTGATATTTCCTTCAACACATGTTTTCTCCCATTTGCTTCAAATTGCATTTCCATCTTGCGTAGGTGGAGGGTGAATTCACCTATGTGTTGACAGGTGTTTTATGACCACACCAACACAGAATAAAGTTTCCAACGCTCACTCTATCCTCTCTTGATCAAAATCTCCTGCATGCTAAGATTGCGAAAGATCATGCATTCAACTCCAAGGTTCCTTTATGCAGTTGACATAGACTCAGTTGGCTTGATGTGATTTGCTGGTATTTCAAGGGGACTTACACAATTGTTCGCTTCGAGAGAAAGGGGTTTTCAAGATTCGGAAGATTTGTCAATGAAGCTCGAGTTTCCTAAACTAACCAAAAAGTACTAAATTTGAATGGATGTAGGGATTAGAAATGCTATGGTCTACTCCAGGCGCGGGACGTGGAGATCAAATTTCACAAGCCTCAACTAAGCTTTGCTTTGCCTCACCTCAGACGGCTTCCACAAAACTGGTGCAATCTTCAAAGAAGTAACTAGAGGTATTCAAATCACGATTCAACATGAAGACACCATCACAACGACGCATATCAACATCGAAATCATAATCAAAGTTAGGTCCACAATATTCCAGTTGACCACACAGGGCGAACCCACCATCAGTGAGTTTGCTAGTGGTATGGATTAATGAAGCTCGCTTAATTCAACCACCACAATCCACAACTATCTATGTGCATGAAATGAAATCTATTCTACTCTAAATTCTACTTTAAGATTCTATGCGAATTGGAAGGACGAAGAAATCTTGCTAGCTACCCACAATAAAAGATGAAACAAAAAGAAATGATAACTCTTTTTATTATAGGAGTGTTCACAACAATCTCTTACAAAGCATTCAATTTGAAAACTTTCCTTCCTCTTCCTATCAATCTATCTATCAATCTATCAATCTATGCTATGCTATCAATCTCTCTCTATTCCTTCTCTGCTATTCTATCTATCTATGCTCTATCTTCTGTGTTACTATGATTCTATCTATCTATCTATCTATGATGTACAAATGAGGGGGGATGCCCCTTTTATAGTTGGCCAATTCCAATGGACGGCTCAGATTCAAATACAATGAAGGGCTCAGATTGAGCCACATAAGCCCTAGTCAAGATTTTGCCCTAAAAACTGCCAGAAAGTGGAGTGGGGTAATAAATGAGCACAAAATTCCCACTCTCTCCCTTTGACCACTATGAGCATTTAATTCCCACTATCATCTAGAAGATTCTCATCTAGAAATGCGTTCCCATTGTCCTTCTCTCTGATTGCAAACTGGATGAATATGGTCAACACTACTTCAACCTCCTGAACTGAGATGGGCGGAACATGGTTGAGCTGAAATTCAAGCACTGTGACTACCTGTCCCTGCCGAATACAATATTTTCTCCAAGCTTCTAATGTATCCTGAGTACTCTGAATAATGTTGGAGAAGGTTGAAATGTTCTCAAAGTCCACCTGGGCAAAAGATCTCACATCTGAGAAGAAGGGCTCCAACCTGCTCCTCAGGCCATTTGCAGTCACCTCCTTTGGAGTCATCCTTTTAGCAAATAAGGCTTCGAGTGTGTTTAAGACTCCTTCCTGTATGTTTCCCATAGCCTTTCTAATTCTAACTAACTCCGCCTATGTTGTATCAAAGAAGCCTTGGCCAGTGAATGCTGAAAAATACCAGCTGGGGAAATCATACCTATCACCTTCCTGAATTACTCCTCCCTCGACCAGAGTTTGCACGGGCATATGCATCAAGGCTGCCAAGCAAGGGACAATTTTATCTTGATAAATGTGTGCTTCGCTCCAAGCTTGATCAACATTATCCATGCGCGTAAGAATACCGAAGGCCTACTGAAAAGAATAGGTGAGATCATCCATAAATTTCTCTGCCTCCACGCAAACATTACCAACCCACTTGTCCACTTCCTGAGCCATCCTCTTCAAATCTTCCAAGTTGTTGACTGATTCTCTTGGAAGCTCAGCTGGGAGATCAACTGCTAGATTCTCCTGTCCACATGGACGTGCTAGGTGCTGCACATATCCGATCAACGTCTTATGCTCCCTCTTCAACCTTTTGTATTTTCCTTCTATTCGGAGCAATCTATCCTTCGGAGCCCGATAGGAGCTATCACATTCCTCAATTATCTGAGCTCCTATAGGGCAGCCTAATTCCATAGTAGTGACAACATAATTTTCAGGTACAGCCTCATCTCAGTCACACTCTACTCTCGGAACAGCTACATGAAGTGTGCAAGAACCAGTCTCATCTATAGATATCTTCGAGTATTTCTTGGCTCTCTTCTTCTCTGGTGGCCCACTGATTCTGCTTAGGAATTCATCCATCTCCATCGCCCGGTCAATCTCCTCCTCAGGATCCTTTCTCATTCTCTCCTTTAGCCAATCCGGCACCGTCTGTTGCGGATTACAAATAATGAGGGGCTGCTCCTCTGTTGCTTCCTCTTCGCATACTTCTTCTCTAACAATATTTTGTTGAGGCTCATCAGTCTCCATCTGTTGAATATCTTCCCCTAAACCTCGAGCTTCCTGCCCTATAGTATTCTCATCTTCTAATGTTGTTTCAATCATTTGTTGGAAGCGAGTGTCTGTTGTCGTCTCCTCTTCCTCCTCTTGCCGACTTTCTCTTCTAGGAGCATTGACACTTAGGCTATCTGGCTCCCTGAGTGGTGGCTGGTTTACCTCTTGAAATTCTTGCTCCTCATTCGATTTATTTCTCTGACTCCCAAATAGTGAAAGCTCCTACACACTCAAAGATCGAGTCTGCGATCGTATGGGTGATGCTTCTTCTACCCTCTGAGGCATTGGCTAAAATTGTACTTCTCTCCGTGGCTCAGAAGCTTGGGCAACCTGTTTTCTTTTCCTTGTTGATGGCGGCCTCTGGTCACCCATGAGATTGTAAGTAAGAGAAATTGATATAATTTTGAGCCTATTCACATGCCTCTCCACCCAGCTCCTTGTGAATGTCAGAACCGGTATGCATAATGTATCCAAGTTTGTGATCTTCAGTTTTGACCAATCAGGTAGTGGGACCGGTGTATTCCTCACTGACTCATAGTCTGGCTGAACTACATTCACGTCCTCATCTACTTGGTCTGGAACTGGAACAATCTCGCACTCTCTGATCATCTTTAGACGTAGCCTGGTAAACATTCTTCTCCTAACTTTAGCATCATCTACTGCATTAGCCCAGAAGTCCTCAATATGAGCCCTATGCCTGTATTCCACACTTTGCACCATTTTGATGTTGTTGAAAGGATTGAAATCTTGCCTGCTGGTGTGGTATGTAAGGTGGAAGAACTGCAGCTCATCCTCAACTTCTCTGGCTGCCAGCAATGAAGGACAAACTTCATTTGAATTTCCCATAATGATCGGGAAGTCTAATCCTCCTTTCTTCTTTTTCTTCTGGATTTTATCATAGGCAATGAGCTGCCTAGATACTTCTAACATAACCATTATGTCAGTGGGGTACCTCGGTAATCTGTACGGATACGATGTGAACCCCTACAGCCTAATATAGGTGAACTTCGAAAATTGGATAAACCAATATCCGTATTCTTCGATCAACTCCTAAGCCTCTTTTCATATATTCTTTGCTAAGTCCTTTGCTGAAGAGTCATCGCTATGTGCATGGTGAAGGCATCGTTCACCCTTTTGTAGTTGGCAGTGTTGCTCAAGTGCAACTGTGGGCAAGCCTCATAGATTTTCAATTGTTCAGGACCACACCCAATTGGCTCTTTGTAAGTTATCCCTCTGTACTTAGTCATCCGAGCCAACATATATATAACATATGAGTTCATGTAGAACGTTTTTGTTCTTCTCAGGTTCCTGAACTGCTCATCCAAATTGTCGCTTATCATCCTTGCCCAGTCAACGCATTCTTTCCCTTCCATTACAATCCCGATGTAATAAAACATCCATGGCTCGAAGATGAATGATTGAGAGCTTTTGTTCACCCGGCTGAGCATCATTATCAAATCACAGTACTCTTGCTTCACATCATCTAAGATAATCTACTTGGGAAGCTTGGTGCGAGGAGGCCTGGATTTCTGCATCCAAACTAAATTTATCATCCCGGCACATCTTTCAAAAGAGGAGGCGTACATCCTTTCAGCTCTTTCCTTTGTTTTGTACAACATCCTATCAGAAGTGGGAATTCCAAACGCCTCTCCAATGGCATCGGGCATGAGATTAGCAAACAATTTTCCATCAGGAGAAACAATCGTCCTTCACTCCGGCCTATAACAGTTGGTGCACTCCATGATCAATTCTGGACACTGAACTGCTGGTGGAAAACCAGCCGCTACATAAATTCCACTCTTCATAATCTGGTGCGCTGTGACTGATGAACGATGGCCTCCTAGCCCATACATTCGTCCTCTGAGTGCTCCTAGATTGAATGAACCGAGGTTGGTATCATTCAACTCTCCCAGCTTTGAAGTAAACTTTGACTCAGGAAGAAATGTCTTGCTCAGCTTCTTAATTACTGCTTGCCTGGATTCGCCAGCTTTGCTCGATTCAGCATTTGCAGCCTTGTTCGCTCTTGCAGCATCTCCTCTACCTGCTTCAGCCATCCTGCAAAATAAAAGACAAGCATTAAAATTCAAACTTAGAAAATAAATCACCTTGGGATGGCAAAAATATGGAGTAAACTTCGAAAAAGAAGAGCCTTCAGCATTAAATTTTCTAACTCCAAACCTCAATACTTTCAACAGTATAACTTCTGGCACTTAGAAAAATTTCACCCAAGCTTGCTGATTTGACCAACTCACTTCAGCAACTTCACCTTGTTGGCGTTTAAATTCGCACCTCTGGAATGCGGATTTGAAAACGGACAGCTATGCACAGATAAACTGCTCTTCAAATTAGGAGGGGAAGCTCCCTCTTGCTGATGGTGTTTGAAAGAAAGTAAACTAAAACTAAGTTGCCTATCTTTTTGGATCAGCTTAGAGCACAAGGTTTTTTAAACACAAACGCCGCAGCTGAGGTTTTCTGATAAGAAGTTCAACTACAACTAACTTAGACTAAAGACGTTCCTAACCTCTCAAAAGTGGCAGAGCAAAGTTAGAAATTAACAAGGTAGATTTTTCTAACAAAATGCTTCAATAATCTCTCTTTACTTGAACACCTACACTTCCTTTGCAAGCTGAAATAAAGATCATAAAAGTAGAACATAGATAACGGAAATCTGAGATTTTGGACCAAGGCAAAAGAGGCTCATGATTTTATTACTCAAATCTCTAAAACAAAGCTCACTTCTAACATGCCTTGAACAAGAAATTGCAGCTAAGGAGGCTTGCAAACTTATTCTTAACACAATAGAAAACAGCAATCTCACTAACTCCTTGTTGGCTAAAGAGGCTCAACAATTTGCTTATCACAACACAAATGAACAATACTTGAGCAACAAATAGAAGGCACAATAGGCTCAATGTTTTGTTCTCACTAGC
>VDFB02182199.1:0-65447 GCA_007258455.2 Sequoia sempervirens
TTAGATTCAATGATGTTCCAAACTTCCAAGTGTTTCAAGCACCTTGCTAGGTAAGTAATATTTAGCAAAGTTCAGTTTCCTTGATTTAGCAGGAAATGCAATGACATGGAATATAAATCAACAATGACAAGAGCTCTTGAGTGATCAACTTCATCCTTTATTTTCCTCTAGACAACAGGAATTACTAACTCAATTGATACCAAAAGCATCAAAAGGTCAATGTTAAGAGAACAAATTTTAAAAAGAAGCAGATAACCAATACAAGATAAACCTAACGATACATACAAAGCCATAAAAGAAAGTCAATGCTTAAAAAATATATGTAAGATTCTAAGAAACATTTATGAGATGACAACTTGCAATCAGATGGCTGGAAACTAAATTTGGTAAAAAAAATTTAAATTCATGATTGCAACAAGTTGTTGGTAATATGGTATGAACCATGAAGTAAGCCAAAAGACTGAATTTATTTTGATAAGAAATATGGAAATGTCACTAATTTAAGTGCATCAGGAAATAATGTTTGTGAAGAAATATAAGAGAAGGTTGGAAAATACCTGACTATAGCCTGTGAGTCAGAAGATTCCTTTGCTGGACTTTCCTCCACGGCAGAACCTGTATTTTGGTGTTCATGTGTATCCATAGAAGGCAAACCACAAATAAAAGATGAAAGTAAAGGATCCGCTGTAGTAATGGAGGCATCTGGATGTAAGGAGCCCTCCCCCCTAAAATTAGACCGTACTCCACCTCTAACATTTTTCCTTCTGCGTTGTGTGTGCTTTGTGGTTAAGGAACAATTAAAATGAAATATACATCCAGCTTTGCTTATAAATTTTATCCAGAACCTGCGCTCTTAATCAGTAACTGAGACATACATAATAAACAAAGACATGAATAGTTGGCAATAAATATCACTCATCTAAGTGAATGTAGAAAACAAGACGATTTATTAAGAAAATTAAAAAAGGTGTTCTATTTATCTTATTTTGTGCTATGAAAGATGAATCGGAGGATATCTTGATTATGTGGCTGTGCTGCCGAGTAATATGCCCAACAATATCAATCCCAATATTTGTGCTGCAGACAGGGCATGGCTGCATAAATTCAAAAGCAGAATAAGAAGAGGTAGAAACACTTTCTCCTCAATTAAATCAAAATACAGAAATAATTCCACTAGATCATTTCATAAGACAACCTACAATTACATAAAACAGATAGCAGAGAGTATTGCTATATAGAAATGAAGCAGGAAGTGGCCAGAAGAGTCGGAAGACCCTTCTGCAATGTATATGAATCCTATCTTCAAGCTCAAACATATCTAGGAAAAGTGGAAAATCAAAAGCTGAAGAAAGATATTAACAACTATTCTAATAAAGGAAAAATAGATAAAACTTAAAAGCATTGCAGTCATATAGAAAGGTTCTATTCTCAATTCTTGGGAATGGACTGAAAGAATGGAAGCTAAATGAATTAACAGTTCGGACATAAGATTCCCATAAGAAGATATGCATTTTAAGTAAAATCATATTTGTAGAAAGACCAGAAGTGTTAACTGGGTTCTTGTCTACTGATAAATTTAATAGACTGTTATACAGCATTTGAGAGTAAGGTTAGGCCCCAAGACATATAAAAGCAATGAGGTTGCACATAAGATGGGAAACTTTCAGTAGAGTCTACCCATCTAACCTTGGCATCTAAACCATTACAAACCAGAGTACTTTCTGCAGCCCATTGGAGACTTGCTTCAAGAAGCTTTCTGATGAAAGAGAGGTAGGAGATAGTACTCTACAGCACAAGCAAGTCACTGAATCTACACTGCAATATTTATATCAACCAATCTGATATTAAAAAAGAGGCATGGCAACAATGGCCATTTGATCAACAAAACCGGCCTAAGTATCATATAATACATCTTGATCTGAAACAAGTATGGGTAGAAGAACTCTATCATAGCTTATTGCAGGATAACAAACTAATATATTTGCTAATATGACAAAAATAAATGAATTGTCTACCATCGTTGATACTTTCTTTCTAGGTTGTCACCTTGTTTACAAAGAAAGCAGCTGGTCAGAGATGAAATGATTAATACTTAAAGCAGACAGTACATTTTTTAACTTTTCCAGTTTTCCTTGCAAGACTTGTGATTAGCATGAATGACAAACCATAGGTGAAGTTTGAATGAACAAATGTATTTGAATATTGGCGAACTCTTGAAATCGTACTGCACCCATAGTACCAGAGCAAATTTACCAAGTTTCAACATGAAACTCTGAAGAGTTCTCTGGCTTCATCAAACAAATGGGACAACTATTGACATATGCTGCCTAATTTAAGCCAGAAAAATAACTTTAGTCTTATTCATTAAATTATCATCTAATCTTTGATCTGGTATTTCCCTGAAGAGGGGAGTCTTGAAGAGACTTGAAATGTTGGAAACAAAAAAAAAATATTACATTTTGGTATTCAGACAAATTATATTATGTTTACCTGTGAAAATCTCAATTTTTACATAAATAATCATTTTATAATGCCATATAAACTACAAATGACCTTTGGTATATAGTTGAAAATACACAAATACTTCCTGCGATCCTCTAAAGGAAAAATTAAAATAGTCTGATTTAAAATGCACTATTATATACTGCAGAGGAGTATTTCCTTTCATACTTGCAAAACAAATTCCAAGCATAGATATTGACAACTACATGCTGTTCTCAGGTATATTATCTAACAATTTGCTTAAACTTTCTATTAAGTATGAAGAGCAAAGTACACACTGAACTTTGGTACGAAAGAGTTACAAGTAGGGGGTTTTAAATGGATTTTAAATTTTTTGGTTCATGTGAAATGACTTACAAGAAACCCTACAATGGCAATCATAAAGCAGGAAAACCAGTAATTTTATCATCTTCTTACCACATTTATGGTTTCATGGCAGTGCTCTTCCTCAATATGGCAACAGAGGGATGCTATATCGAAATCCAGATAGCAATATGGGCAAAGGAAGTCTAAGCGTGTGGCATCTTCTCCCTCTGTATCATCCATGCAAAAGTATTGATCTGTATTCAAATACAGAAGAACCATTTGATTATAAATTTATGAGAATAGAATTCAACAAAGTTGCAAACAGAGCAAATGATGTTCGTTAAGGGCATGTTTGATCAGCAACCAACTCTACTCCCTTTAAGTACAGTATGGCATAAAAAAGCAACTCACAAGCAGTATAATTTAGTTTTTGTCAATATAGATTGACAAACAGATGCCCTGAATCCTCCAGACAAAAGTAGCATAATTATCTGCTTAGTTTATTGCATGATCAGGTAAATAAGTGTGCCCTATGTCATAGGTAAACACTTCACACCCACTAGAAATAATATTAAATGTAAACTGGAGTATCTTTATGATTTGATAAAACATAGCCTTGTACAACTAAATGCTGCTCCTCGTTATCAAAGGAGTGCTCACAAAAGCAGAGCCCTAGTGTACAACAGGATATATATTGAAAACTAGATTTATAACAAGCAATTTGATCCATAATGGACAGTTATCTAATGATCCCATAGAGGGGAACTACTACAATTCTCTCCATGCTTTTAAAAGTTTTGTGGGGAAATGGTTCCATTAAGTTGTTAATTTGACTCTAACAGGCTTTCTTCATAAAATTCAAGCAGCTTTTTGTATGGAAATTATCATTTAAAGTTTTTCCAAGAAAACTATTTAAAATTGGCTACATGCACAGCAATCTGGCAGTAAAGTATTTAAGTGGTCGCTGGAATGATTGCTAAAAGTTTCTGGCCAAAAAAAAATGCTGTTCGATTCTTTTGCTGGAGATTCAACTTTCATATAGATCTACAAGGCAGTTGATTGCCTGACCAGCGAAGATAGGAGTAGTAATACCCTCCTCGGAGCTCTGCTCCTAGGCCATTTTGCACAAGAAGACAGAAAAGATTTACAGATAAGTTTATTTTGATTTTTCTAAATAATGTTAAATATTTCTCTTGTGGTTGAAGTAAACTGATTTTAAAGTTTGAACTGTTAATTACTAAATTTTCAATTTTCTTTAAGTTTATTTTGATTTTTCTAAAATAATGTTAATACTTTTCTTATGGTTGAAGTAAAACAATTTTACAGTTTGAACTGTTGATTACTAAATTCTCAATTTGCCTTGATCAGCATTGTGAATGATCACCAAAAAGAAGTTAGAACTGTTAATAAATTTATGCTTTTTCCTTAAAGAGAAAAATTCTCAATTAAATTTAAGAGAATACATCCAGCCATGGATAAGGCTTTAAATTTATTGCTTTTATATTTTAGAATGCAAGCCAAAGCCTTTAAAATATAAGGAAAAAAAACAATTTTTTTGAGGTAGTGAAGTTTAACTTAAGCATAAGCAGACATTAATTCATTTTTTCTTTTGAGAAACAAATTTCCTTATAACTTTCCCTTCTTAAAAATGATGCTTCCTTTAATCACTATGACATTAGCAGCCATATACAAAAATTCAAATTTCTTAGAACTGATCTAGGGAAATTCTGGACAACTGTCATAACACAAGTCAAAGTCTAAAATCGCTGAGAATTATAAATATATACAAAATTGGCAATTTTAAGATGTTTTCTCTTGATTAATTTCTCTCCTTTTTCTCGAGAACCCTAATGAAAATGCCAGAACACAAGATAAAGACTGAAATTCCTAATAAAGAGTTTTTTTTCTAAAGGACAAGGCTTCAAATTCATTAAGGTGTTACAGAAAAGTTATGTGACTAGAATCTAGATGAGAATGCAGGACAAAACCCTATTAAAAGCATCAATTTAAAAAAAAATCCCAAAGGATAAAAAAATTAACTTTTCGCAAGTTTTCTGGGAAAGATGTATCATTTTTATCAGAGTATAGAAGAAAAACTTGAATACAACTGAAAAAAATAAAAAATAAAAAATCTTGAATAACATTTCTTAGAAATCTTGGGGAAGATCTCTGCAACTTTGGGAATAACATTTCTTACAGTTATTCTGACACTTCGACACCCTTAAAAAGCTTTAAATTTTAGAGATTTCCCAGTAAATGACAAGGCTTCCAATTTCTTAAGCTTTTCTGAAAAGGACCTACAACAATTTTGTGAATTTCAAGCCAACGCCTTCAAAATCTGAAAACTTCACTTTTTAAGTTTTCTCTATAACTGATAACAACAATTAAAATTTTCCATGGCGATTCAACCATTAGTGTTTTAGAAATGCTTACAAAAGACTTCAGATGTCTCCGGTTTTTCTGCAAGATTTAGCTTTATTTTCAGAACGCAAGCCCGAGTCAGAAACAAATTTAGAGATACTTTTCAAATGAATAACAGGACCAAATTTCCAGAGTTCTTCTGGAAAGTTTCTGCGACTTTGTCAGAATGCAAGCCAAAGCTTTAGAAAACTTAAAAACTTCTAGAATTTGTTTCTAATTAACGGACACGACTTCAAATTTCTGTAGTTTTAGATTTATTTCAATAGAATGACAAGAGTTTATTTTTCTGAAGTTCTTCAAGAAGATTCCCATAACATTTTCAGAAAGCAAGATAAAACCTTAAAGAAATTGAACTTTTAGAATTTTCTTTCCCAGGGATAACAAAGCTCCAAATTTCTGAAATTCCTATGGAACTTTCCTGCTAACCAAGGCCATCGAAAAAACTAAAATTATGTAGATTTTTTTATCTCCTTGTCAATAAGGAGCCCGAAATGTTCGCAAATGCAAAGCAGAGGCTTACAAAACCTGAAAACTTCAGAAAATCTTCAACTGAAAAAGCAAGACTCCAAATTTTAGACTTCTTCTGGAAAATTTCCCAATGCATGCCAGAATCGCGAGAACATCAAAAAGAATTGGAAAATTTTGCTAATTTCTTAGCACACAAGGCATAAAGTTTTTCATTCTTCCCAGTTTCACAGAATCCAAGCCGCAACCTTAAAAATATAACAATTTGCAAGGCAGAGACAAGAAAACAGATACCTGCGTGTGGAGAAGCATTGCGCTTGGCGGCAGTGACGCGCGAAGCCCAGAATTCGGTGTCCATGATGATAAATGTCCGCTGAATAATTTAGATACCTCTGCTATAAATATATAAATACCCTGGAATTTAAGGGTATGTTAAAAAAAAAATCTCCGAATGTTGTTATCTCAATCTCCACAGAAATCAAAGGTGGGGTGTGAGGATTTATTGTCGAGACAAAATTTGTTATGAGTAGAAATGAATGGTTGGAAGGGGTCTTTAAATCCTCGCGGAACCTTCTTTTCCTCTTTCTTTCTTTGTATGGGAAACTTCACCTTTGTTTTTATTTCTTTTTTCTATATAGAATCTTCACATGGGGTAAAGTGGAGGGCCACTAAAGTTTTAAGGACAAAATGAAGTGGGGCTTCAGGGAAAGTGGTAGGATAGTGCAACAACACATTTGGATGTGAAGTATCACAAATGTCTGACATATCTTTTTATTATTTAAGTATAAGTTGTTACAGAGAAATATAATAATCAAATGAAAGACAATTTTTTTTAAAGTTTATTTTGTAAATGGTACACAGATTTATATTGAAATGAAATTATTTTAATTATATTTTTTTGACATTAAATAGTGCATGGGATTATTAATTATATTGATTACTTCAATCACTTAAAGATTTGTGGGATAAGTGGAAGAAAGTTATATGTTATAACTTTGTGCATAATTAAATTTATCATGTAATATTTTGGTTGAGCACAATTCGACCAACACAACCTATTTAGAGAGTTTATTTCTAAATTTGGTTAGATGGTTGGTTCTTTTTAAGTGGGTTTTATCACATTAAAAAAATGGATAACTATAAAGAATTTGTTTTTTAATTTATGTTAATTTAATAAGATATATACACATAAATGTAAATTGACTTAGATTAAATGATAATAGTTAGGATTGATAATCAAATAACTAACAATCATTAAATGTAGGAATATAAATAATGATTTACTAACTAAAGGGGAAATAATATAAATGGATGATCTTAGATTTGCAATATCTCAAGGTTACAAGCAATAGACAATAGTCTAGCATTCCAATGTATACTTTGTGACAAGTCAAATCTAGGGATGAGGGATATGGTCGTGATTGCAAATATATCTTGTATCTATGAACTTATACTATGAAATGCATAGGTGTTTTTCTTTCACTTTGTTTGATGTGTCTTTGTATCATCTACTTCTTTTGATATCTACAAGTAGGGGCTATTTAATAAAAACACTGGTAGTGTTGTCATTATATCACAAAAAAATATATTTTCTAGATAAAGTCATAGAAAATTGTAGGATGATAGCACAATAGTGTGTCCCACTTTTTGGTCCAAGTGTCACACTAAATTTAGTATTTTTAACTAAATTTTCACTTTTAGTCACTTGTAGCAAGTAATTAAGAATTTGAAGATGATGTGAACTAGTGTTTGTTTAGATTTCATATGTAGATTTTAAATATTTTTTTAATTTTTTAAAAATAATTTCTCATTTTTAAACATTTGTTAATAGTTTGTTTGTTATACTTTATAGTATTTTTATGGGTGATATAATGTCAGCTAGCTCAACTTTTTTATAAACCAAATAAATTCATATTTTAAGATATACGTCAATAATATTGATATCTAGTGTTTATATATTTTTTTGTAATTTTTGTTATATATTTTATTTGCTTTTTTTATGTAGAGTGATATTATGACATCCACCATAGCTTTATATATATAATTGAAACAAGGGCATCAATATGGAGTCTCATATTTTTTTAGAATTTTGTCTACTTTTTTATTTTTTGACATGCATCAACAAAAGACCAAGTTATGTTTGGTAAAATGCTTATGTTCAATAGAAAATAGAAAATATATATTATAAATTATAATTTTTGGAATTTCTATTGTAAGGGCTATGATCCTACAAAATTTCATGTCAGGATCTATTCAATTGATTATTAAAATCTTACCCTAAATTGTCACTTTTGTATAAAGTTAAGTGAGAAAAAGTTGGAGGATCGCCCAAGGGTTTTTAAATTAAAGACCTTTAATTGAAGACCATTTAAAGGTACCTTCATTTGAAGGTTCCTTTTTTTATACGAGTTTTGGTTTACAACATTGAAATGGAAAAAAAAAAGATCTTCTATTGAAACCCCCTTCATTCAAGCCCTATTTACATGTGGTAGGCATTGCACATTTGAATGAAGGACCTTCATTTGAAGGCGTTCAACAATTTTTACCTTTGAAGACTCATTTCTTTCTTATCCCACAAGTGGGACACACCTTTATGCTTCCACCCTAACATGCTAATGATAAAAAATACTCATTGGTTGTGCATATGCTCCTAGAATGATTATGTAGATCTAGATTTTTTTTATTACACTAATTAAAATGTGAAATTTGAATGATTTATGGATATAAATTTCAAATTATGGATGTCTAAAATGATTGCATTAAATACCTATAAATACAAGGACATAAAAATGCATCACATTAATTTGTGTTAAGTTAGCCCTAGATGATAAGGGTATAGGCAAGAGCTACCCAAATTTAAATTTGAATTTTAAACTTAGGAAATATGGGTCTACGACCACAAGATCATCCCTATATGATCACAAATTTATCATGTAACATGAAGGGGCCAAATAACTCAACTACAACATCAAGAGATCCTAAAGAGTAAAATAAAATAACAAACTTTCCACTATCAAAAAATCCCACTAAATTATGTAAGAAATATGTCCATCACATCATGATAACTGTCTCCTAATTCAATACTATTTGTGGTCCCAACAACATCAAAGAAATCAATTGCAACATTAGGAGCTCCTAAAGGGAAAAGTAAAACCATTATCTCCAAACTAAGAAGATACACCACCACATTTAATCAAGAAGCACTCCAAAAATGCATATGAATTACAAAAACCATGTCGTGTCAAAGCTCCAAATGTAAAAGGAACCTCCATGACACCATGATCACCACCAACAACATGTACCTACATCAAAATTTCACCAACTCTCAAATGCCTACATCAAATAGTCAACAAGTCTAGGTTCCACAACATAGTTCTATATCAGGTAACGCCATCTCTCTACCTCATAATGATAGAAAAATTAATAAACTAAGTGACCAAACACTAAACAAAATTTGCATCTGCACTAAGATATATATATCCTATAAAATTATACAACTCATAGATCTCATAGTGCAATATTCAAATTCAACAATACATTGGAAATCATGTCAAACAAGGACAACCAAAGATAAACTTGTAATTTTTACATGGCTCAAACACCAAATCACCTTTAGATTCAACTAACACAAGCTCACAAAGCATTGAAATCAAAGAAATCAACAAATATCTCAAAAAAATAGGCACCAAAAAAACATGTATCAACACCTCCAAACCTAATCCACTGTGAAGTACTTACAAAATATTCATTGTTAGGTCTCTAAGGATTCCAGTCTAGACACCAAAGGCACATGATATGAACTATTGAAGTAAAAAAATTAAAACTAGCTTCTAACTAGCAATTGTTTATCCAAAATAACAACATTTAGAAAAAATAATAATACCGCAACATAGTACTAAAAAAGAGCTTTCCATCAACTATGAGAATACAACAATTTGACTCCCTAGGTGAAATTTATGGCTCCCAAAAAATTTGTCTCTTAAATGCATTTCAAATAGCCCTAGTGGTTGAGTATCAATGGGCTGGCAATCCTTTGGTTGCACTATTGGTGACAGTGATGGAATAGCATCCTTGTGGTGGTAGGGAAATGGTGGGGTTGAGCATGAGTAGCTTGTTGTTGGTGCAACTTTTCTTGGTGGTGCTCAAGCTCAACCCTCTCAAGCTAGCTAGGACCACGAGCTAATCTCTCAATGATTGATTCACCACATGATCATGTGCTAGCCCCCATCAAATCTTCACTAATATGTCCACTAATATTAATTTTGTGTATCATTCTCAAATCAATCGATCATATATTTTTATTTTGACACAAAACTGGCATAGTATCTATAAAATGTTTTTCCTACACCTAATTATAAATACATATGACCATATGGGCAATATGGAAATTTCCTATGTGCACCATAAATAATAATAATTTTCTATTTCAAACATTATGGAAAGTGCACACCACCCCTTTTCCCAATAGTTGGCATAATGACACGAAGTTGGATCTCTAGCATGAATTCAACACTATGACATGAAGCCAAAATAACAAGATAGTCCCATAGTGCAAGATATAACAATAATAAGAATAGTATTTAAGGGGAAATCACGATGCTCCTAATGTATCTCAAAATATGTATAAGAGATCCACATGAACCTATTTCAAAATGGTCCTTTTAATTTGGATACTTACATATGGACCCCATGGAAACACCACATGAAAGTGAAGTTGCTCTTCATGATGTATATCAAAGACATTTAGACACACAAAAGAAATAAAAGGATACAACAATGAGGTATAATGTGGTTACAAATGATCATATCAACTAATCCTTTCCTTCTTTACCTCAAAAAGAAAACAAAGGATCAAGGTATGATGCACCTACAATGGTCCCTCATGTTCTACCTAAAAAGAGTTTGAGTGATAGAATTGTCTCAACTTTTTAGGATAATTATCATTTATAAGTCCCAAAGAAAGAACCAGACATTAATCAAGAACAACAAACATATGTTAAGCCACCTAGAAGAAGCAAGAATAATGGTAAAATAAGGATGTTTCAACAATTACACCTATCACTATTGTCTCACAATGATCACCACTTTCTATCAAGATTGAAACCATTCACTTGAGGATAAAGGTCTTGATGTTACTTAAATTGGATGTAGATAACCTTTTGAACATTGACCTCTCTAATGTTGCTACTTGAGATCTTTAGAATTATTATGCTTTATTTATTTACCTTTTTTTTTAATTTCTTTACGTTCTTAAATTTTTCCTTTTTATATATTTCATGTTTGTTGTGCATTTCCTATTCTTATTTCACCTTCTATATTACACTTTATGCTTTATTTCTCTGCTTGGGGACATCTTTCTTTTGCATATTTTAATATCTTCCTATGTTCCACAAGTATCATATGTGCTTTCTCATGTTAATTGTTTAGATCCTATGCTTTCTCATGCTAGCTCTAATTCTTTCCTCAACACCTTATTTACTTCAGAGATGTCTCTATGTTCCATGTTTAACAACTATATTTTATCACGTTCCTAGTTCCTATATTGTAAGTCACTAATGTTTATATGTTTCATTATTATGATGTCCAATGTTTATATTATTTGTATGTCATGTTTAGTATGATGTTCTTAATACTTACACATACTTATGACATCACTCTCATTTTACCATGTCATGATCACATGCTTCACATGTGTATAACTAATGTTTCTTATATGTTATATGTTTATGAATTTTACATGTTTCCATATGGTTATCACACTCATTTATGTTTGTTATGCTCACATGCCTACATGTTATAATCCTTGTTCCACACTTATGATTATATGTTTGTGGCCCTTATCATGCTTGTATCTTATATTACATGTTTATGATCATTATCATGCCTATATATTACATCTTACTTTTTCTTTCATAATCCTTATCTAACATTTTTTTCTATTATTATCATGGTATTTTCCTTCATTGAGGGTACAAAATTAGGGGAAAATTTACTTTTTCCTTTTTAATATGTATTATCATGATTATTGTACTTGGATGTGTTGGTATGTGGCGACTGATCATGCTATACTGTATAGCCCATGGTATACTGTACACCCCGCCCCCTGTCCTCGCTGGGGTCTGGGGCCGGGCCGGGCCCCGGGCGGGGGTTTGGGGGCGTAGCCCTCGAGAAATTTTTTTTTTTTCATCGTCAGCGAAAAAGGAAAAAATTCGAAAAAGAAAGAAAATTGACTTTGTAAAACCCTAATTCTAGAAGCTTCTAAAAGCTTGTTAAAAGGGGTTGGGATGGGGGTTATAGTATGATGAAAAACACGATTATTCGCAAGATTGTAATAAGTTTTGCATTGGATAATAAAAGTATTGGATGGCTGTGGTTTGGTGGCTGTGGTTTGGTGGATGTAGCCCACATTGGGTGAACCACGTTAAATTCTCTATGTTATGATTTATTGTGTGTGTGTTTTAGTTTCTCTGTTTATTATTTAAATCTGCATTTAATTGTTAGATATTTGCCATCTCTAACCCTAACAGGATGTTCTTACATACTTATCCTATGATGATATCTCTGACCACTTTCATATGATTTATATCATATAATTTTCTCCTTACCTCCAATTCTTTACATACTTTGTATTAACTAGCTAGAGAGGGAATATATGTCACTAACATTCATTTTGCAAGTTATGTTTTGTAGTGACATGCTCATGGCCATTCCCATGTTGAAGGGAGTTTTATCAAACTTTTCTACATTGTCAAAATATTTCATTCATTCAAAATACTATTGTTTTTCACTTAGTCAAAAACCCTACTACCTTTTGCTTTAATGAAATATTTTACCCCTCTCCTCCTTACTTGACTATTTTTGAAGATAGTTTTCAAACAATTGTAGATAGTGGGCCTATTTTGAATATCTGATGGATGTTACTTGAATCACATTTTTTTTTGGTTTTGTAGGTTTTTGATGGGGTACTCAATGTGAGAAGAATTTGAGAATGGTTAACCATACCTATAGTCTTTGAGCATTAAAAATATTTAATATCCATGTTGACTAAATATTTTACTTTGACATGCATCCTCGTAGTAGTTTTGATGTACACCAAAGTGGGAGTAAAATCTAATGGTGAAAATTGCACATCCACATGTCCTTTTCCCTTTTGTTTTGAGCCCACTTCAATTAGAGTGTATTTTATGCTTGACAAGTCTCCAAGTGGCATTTTCTTATGTAAAACTCGGCTTGTGACATTACCCTATATTGTCCCTATAATCACTCATCCCAAAAAAATAGTTTTGATCCTTATATTTCCCATTCACTATCTTGGATCAAATGCATAGGTATAGAAGTGACCCATCATTTCCACTATTGCAAATCTAAACCTCAAAATTTTCAAATTCAAATTCAAATTAAACCTTGTTGAATTCCTCCAAGTAGCCATTGTGATCCAACCTAGTGCACATTTATTTGTTATGTTGAATTTAAAGAAATTCATTATTTATTTTGAAATCCTGAATGGAAAACCTAAGAAACAATAGAATAACATTCATGCATATGCACATTATAGAAAAATATTAGAGCATCATAATTGCATCATCATCATATACATAATGAATGCTTGTATGTTGCCATCAATCTTGGTTCATTGTTATCAAATTGGTCCATCTAGGGGCTTGATTGAGGAGAATGCAACTCTTAGTTACCAAGTTCCCAAATAGTATTAATAGGCACCACTCCAAAACACTTGTACAATAATTTGAGGAAAATCTCTAATAGGTGCTCATTCATTGTCACAACTTTTAAGTTAAATTCCATGTGTTAAATCATTTCCATACTTGTAAAGATCAATTTTTTAGGCTTGAAATTGAGTTATAATAAAACATAATTAACTAACAAATTCTGAAATATTAATTTAATCATAACCTTAATTTTTAATATTTTTATGAATTACACCCCTACATTTTCAATATCATTTTATTCCCTCTAAAATATAACTAAATATCTATTTTATTAATTTATATCCAATATTAATTTAAACTCATTATCACTTATTTACTATTATATTTTAATTAATTTACTTATAATAATCTAATAAAAATAATAAATTATTTCTACTAAATATAATCAATCTCTAAGAACATATGATCAACTTTTTTGAGTTTCTTTGCATCAAAAGTTTTTTATAATAAATATGATTATTTTGATGTCTAGTTGTACTTGGAAGGGTTTCCATATCTTTCTTTGTAACAAAGTTATTTCTGATAATTTAATTATTTTGATGTCGCTTGTGGGAAGCTTTTGGTCTTTCTTTTTCAAATTTTACTATTAACAAAAGTATTTTGACATTAATTATTTATTTAAAGGTTTTTAAATATCTTATTTTTCTTGAAGTGTTTTTTTATTTGTATGAGCTCGTCATGTATAAGGTGAGAATATTTTTTAAAGAAAGATAGTGGAAAATTAGCATGTTTATCTGTACATGTAGAAGGGACGAAAAGATTCCAAGAAAATATATTATGGTTATGTTAATGAACTTCACACTCACACCTTTTCTTAATGGAGGAGGGCTTTTAAAAGAAAGCTTGGTTTAAAATTATATAATATACAAGAGAGGGTTTAATAGTTGTGCATTTTAATTATTTTAAAAATATATATGGTATGAGGGTGTTCAACTAAAATGTTTAATTTTAATGTATATATCAATAATAAATATAATATTTTTTATACTATTATCTTGTTTAGATTTAAGAATCATTAAAATCAAGGAAATCTTAGTATCTAGGTCTAAGTTCTATATTGTTTTGTTGGTTGATGGGATATTAGATCAAATAGAAAAAAAAAACTATGAAATTAAAACCATACTACCACCTAAACAAAATGATTGAAGCCTCATCAATTTCTACCCCCAACCCCACTATCTAACACAGTATCAAAATAAGTTTGAGAACTTAATAGGGGCTGAGATAAATCACACAAGCCTCATCATGCCCTCTATTACACAATTAAATATTTCACATACCACATTTTGACCTTATATTTTAGTCTCCTCGCCTATGTCTTCATCCTCCTCTAAATCACAACACATTGAGAACAATAGATAACCTCCATGAGAAGAATGCCATGCAACTTCTTAGCGATTATTTTTACGACCAATTGAAGACATATCTACCTCCTCTTGATAGCATGGAGGTGCTCCAAACAATTGAAATGTGCCTTAGCATGTTGGACCACATCTCCAATGTTGTCATCAAGAAGGTAGGAATTAGTTGTTGTTTAAGACATGGATGCATATGAAAGTGATTGAGTTGTATCAAATATATTTCATCTACCCCTTATATAAATTGAGTCCAAAATCAACTTTGTCATCGCCAAATATATGCGCACCCCTAGAGAATCATCCATTCCCTTAGCTAGCTCCTATATATATACCATCCACTATTTAAGTGCAAAGTCATTGATTTCTTGATTAACAAAAACCATGGAGTCCACCATCACTTCTTCACTAGTCACCCAATGTTTCCTCTCCTTTGGTGTTTTCTCCTCCTTTTTCTTTGTATGCTTGCCACCACTAGTTTTACCAACCAAATGACGAGCACCAACCAATGAAGCCATAAGAAGCAACCACACCTCAAAAATCTCAAACACAAAAAAATGAGCAATGAAAGGTTGTTCCATGATCTTCAATTCTTGCACTTCAAAACTAAAGGTCATCACATCTAATAATTACTCTACACACTCTCCACCCCATAATAGTTGGCTTACCCAATGTCTCTCTATCCCGTTAATGGGAGATAATAAAAATAGTATTAAAATTTTATTTAATAAAAATATAATTTATTAGTGATGCCTTATTAAATAACCAAAATTTTAAAGACAATAACAAAAATGATTTATAAGTGAAACAAAATAACTATTATGTTTAATTTTTTTTATTTAATTGTGTGTACATTTTTTATTTAATTGTTTTGTAATTATTTACATGTGTTGTATTATTTATTTTATTATATAAAAAATTGAAAAAAAATAGCTCTTTTTAAAATATATAAATAATTAATATCTAAAATAATATAATTATTAAATAGACGTTAAAATAAATAGTGTCTTTCTTTTCTTATCTACCTACTTATTCATCTATGTGTTTATACATCTAAATAATCTTTATATAAAAAATAACTCTTGAAATAAAAGTTAAAATAAATGATTATTTTTATTTAATTTATTACAAATTTATGTATGATTTTTAGGCTCTATTGAAAAATAAAATAGCTTTTGAATAAAAAAGTAAAGAAAAATTAAATTAATTATTCTCTAGATCTCTTTATTTATTTATTTACACTTGTGTTCATATTTCAATGTGTGTAGTAGTTTATATTAATAATAAAAAATGGTATTCATGTATTTATTGGAAAGAAAAATACTTATATTATTTTAAGATAATTAAAGGAACATATACAATCATATAAAATTTTAACTTATATTAATTCATAATGATCGCAAATAATAAAGTGATATATGATACTTTATAACAAATTCAATATGGGTACTTTAAGATTAACATCTTTGGGATTCTTTTAGATATATGTATTTAAGATATCTATATTAGTTTTATATTCTTTAGGTTTTTAAATGGTAAGCTATTTTCTTTGTTAAATGTCAGCAATGGATTAAAAGCACGTGTTAGATTGACTTGCAATGGCTAGTAAAATTATTGACAAGGATTTAAATTTAAATTTATAGATTTAAAAGTTCAAGGTCAATTCTGCACCTATAAATCTAATCTAAAGTAGGAAATAGAATATCTAGGAATCAAGACTCATTTATAGAGATGAGTAACGATGAGAATATGATGAGTCAAATTTTACACAAGATAATACCACTTATAGATTTGTTATTGTACAAAAGAAACCCTAATAGAACTAGGCCCAAAAGAGAAGAAAATAGGACACAAATGTACAAGTTTTACTTTTTTTTTTCATTTCCCTTCTCTTATTGTTTTCATTTCCATTTATCTTCTAACCTTGACCTATGCATTTGTTTATTGAACAAGATTTACATTTCTATTGTAATTACTCGTAATTGTGATGGTAAATAATAAAATGTAATCTAACATACTATTCGTCTTTACAAAATTGATAACATACTAAATATATACATAATATTTTTACCATTTATATTATTAATAAAAAATATTTCTATGAAACATATTTTTTTAATAATAAATTATAAAATCTAATTCAAAGTATGTCGGCAAGACACTTGGCTTCTTATTGAACGTCCACCGACTCCACTTCTGTCTTCTTTGTTGACTCTTAAATCAATCGGATTCTATTCCTCTTTAACTTTATTTATTTTCCAATTAAAGACGCCCACAAATGACTTTATGCATAACGAAGACTTTAACAAACTCATCGAATACTTAACGCATAAGAAACCAAGATGTGACTTGGGGCTTAAGGCAAATGGCAAAACGACCATTTATAATAGTTTGACAAGGCTATCCTAATGTCTCCATGAAATTTTAGAAGGATGATAAATCAATTAATTCAATTAGATTTTAAATCAATTATATAGGTTTAAATACAAATATTATAAGTCAAAATCAGATTGAAAGGTGAAAGGGAATATTTGAAAATTGTTCTAATGTTGACTTTTAGTTGTTGTTATTTGTGATAACGACTTGTAAATTGAAATTTGATGTTGAAATTGGAATAAAAAAATTGAATGCTTAAGGTAAGATCACATCCAAAGTTTGTTTGCTTCATAGTGCAATTATGTTCTAAGTGATGTAATTTTGTCTTTTATAAAAAATGATTTTCAATAGCATAGAAGATGTGCTTAGATGATATTTATATTAGGAAAATATTATAATGTCAAATGTTTGTATTGTTGGGAGTTTACTATAAAAGTGTTAAGTATAGAATTTCTTAAACTTTGTTTCAAATCCTTAGATTAATTTAATAATAATAGAAAAAAGATAAATGATGAAAATGAATATTGATTATTGATCATAGATCAAAAAGCATAAATAAATAAATGGATAATTTTAAATATAACAATATAACATGCAAATTAATACAAATGTGCATTGGATCAACTCATAATAGTTCGAGACAAGATCAAACTGTTGTCCCGATGCAAGATGTTAAAGAGGCCATGGAGATGCATGACAAGGTCATCACCAAAGATTTGAAGGCAGAAAGGATTTTAAAGAACCTTCTCTAGTTGATGCTTTGTTCTTTTTGTGTCTGATGCTTTTTTGTTGTTGGTTTGATGGTCGGCTGATTGTGGTTTAATCAACCTTTTGTCTTTTGGGGCAACTTCCTTGTCTTTTCTTTCGTGTTGCTTTTTGTTTTGTATAAGGTTTTAGGAACTATTCAAAACCTATTTTCGATAATAAAAAACTCATAACAGTTTGAGACAAGATCAATGAAGTTTAGATTTGAAATTTCAATTTAAAATTTCAAGATTCATATTCTTAACTACAAAAATGACCTAGATCAATTCCAAATAACAAATTTAAAATTTAAAAATTAACATCAATTTTTAAAACTAAAACATATTAATATTAAAATAAGATAGAATATACCACTCATAAACTTGTTACTACATAAAAACATTCTAATAAAATAGACTCAAAACATAAAAAAAACATAAATAATAAAATATACCTAAATTAATTTATAAAATTCCAACTCAAACAATATCAAAACCTTTACTATAATAATTGTCAATATCCATAGCATCTCATGAATCTATGTGACAATTAACAAATAAAGAATGCCATGTAAATTGACTTTTTAATAGACAAAAAATCAAGCATTAAAAGTACTTTATAAACATACAAAATCATGTATTTCTTTAATCTACTAACATTAAAAATTTATAAAGTATTATGAACAAAGTATGAATAAGCCTCCTTTGCCTTTTTCTTTTTTAATGGTGGAAGTGCAGGGAGGGGGTGTCTCTTGTCTATTACCTAGGAAAGCAACACAACATTGCTCACCTATTGGCCACTATCACGTGTACAAGTTCTTTAATAAGTGTTTACTTTGTCTTCAAGTGAAACACATGCATTTTTCCATCTTGGTGACAGCTACTAAATGGTTTTTTTTTTTCCAAATAAAGTTATGTGTAGTTAACTTGACCACATTTGTATGTACTTTATTTTTAATAATAACAATCTCTTTTAGCTGTTGTAATCAATCTCTTGGATCTTTACTTTCTAAGCTCTTCTATTATTCTAATAAAACCGAATCTTATGAGCATTTAATTTTTCAAACATGAAAGCATCCAAAGGTTACCTACCTAGATATATTTTAGTGTATGCTTGTTTAATTGTAAAAAATGTATATTTATGAGTTTTCTTTATGTTTTGATATCTATTTTAATTAGAGTAATGAAAATGTGATAATAGTTTATAAGTTATATATTTTTATATAATTTTGGTTTATAGTATTATTATATTTTGATATCTTCCATCACAAATTTTTAGATGTTTGACTTTGATCTTTAAATTTATTAATTTATTATTTTGTATTAGATTTGTGGGTATAGATTTGATTCAAGCAGTTTCGCATTCACAAATCTAAATTTTGATTTTTGAAAATTTAAAATTCAAATTCATATATTGCCAACTCCTTCACTAACTATTGAGAGCTGACTTCACACATGTTTGTTAATTTGTGTACATAGTTGTTGTATTAAAGGACATTCATTTACTCATTTTGATATAGATCTTGGAATGTAAGAAGAATATATAGATCAAAGAACTTAAAGGAGAATCAATTATGCACCTAACTAGTTAACATTGTTCTAAGGTCATTATGCACATGCTTCTTATCTTCAATATTTTAATTAAAGCTATAAAATTGTCTCACCTAGATATTTGATTAAGGAGAACTTGACCCTTGCAATTCAACAAGTTTCCTAAATGGTTTTCTAATTATTATTAGTCCATATTCATATCATTCATATCAAGACATAAAAAGTTAGGGTGGATGAATTCTAACAATCCACATCCTACCCATTTAGATATGAAAGTATCAATTTACATATCAGTTCACTTCCACACTCATTAAGATTAATTCCACCATGAAAAATTTCAACCAAAGAGACACATAGTCAATTTGTAGATTGTTAGACATTCTTCCATGCCAAACCCTAAATTTTTATAACTTGGTTGAATTAGTTAGACATTTGTCACAACGTATCTCCATCATTAGATTTATAGCTAAATATATTCAAATGGAGCACAATTAAGCTATACTTTGGATATGATTTAGAGACATATTCCAAGAATCATTTGAATGCATTCTAAAATTCCTAATACCCTTCAAGACCCAAAATTATTGATATGGGATCTAAAATAAAACTATGAAACTATTGTTTGATTCTTGTTAATTTTAGAAAAACAATGCATATAATACACAAACGATAAATATGCTAATTTTATTACACAAGAGCACAAAATTATATATGATATTACAAGACATTTTCGATAGATTATCCTATTAAAAATATATAAAATAAATCTAAGAACACACAAAACTGATATAGGAACCATGCACAACTTCCATGAGAAAACTATATCCCTAAACTAACAACTATCTCACTATCTTGAACCAACTCCATCATTGAGCTCTCAACCTAAAAAAAAATATTCAAAATTCACCTCCCATGTTCAAACTATAAGAAAAATCACATTGGATACAATCAAACTCATATCCCTTCTCCAATTTTTATAATCTCTCTAGCTATGGTGCCTAACTAAGAGATTCTATTCAACCTATCAATATTGTAACCCCCAAATGCATCTCTATCCAAATATGGTTCCATTATTCCAAGGGGGTAAATTTATAAGTTCAAAGATTCAAATTTGTAATTATTTCCAAGGTAACTCCTTCTAAATATGGTGTCATTCATTAAGGATTAACACAATGCCAAGAAGTCAAGTGTAATATCCACCTTCTTGACATGAAGAAAACCATGAATGTAAGATTCTCCTTAGTTTGTAACTCCTCATCATATGGGAACCTTGTTCATGGTTAATGGAATGAAAATTAAGTTCAAGAATACAATTTAAACAAGAAACATGTAAGTGGCCCACTAATCCAAGCACCCTTATAAGAAATTGGTACTCTTCAACTTCCAAAGTTTGTCATGAATAAATATACTAGTTTCAAATGGCGCATTCCAAAAATTGCAACCAAAAGGTAAGATCAAAAGAGAGAAAGTAATTTGAGTTTAAATATTATGTGTATATATTACCTCCTATACTAGGAAACACAAATTTAGAAAATAAAAGATGTTTTTGCTTGGACCCTTGAGATGCTCCTACATCAAAATTTCAAAATGGGCCCAAGTTGAATTACTTCCTACTATCCATTATTTGCTAACTTGAGCATGAAATTTGTGAGTTGTACATTTGGATATTGTATAAAAGGATACATCCTTTAATTCACTTTTAGGCATCCAATTGAATCCATTTAGAGTCTGGTCTATTGCATCAATAAAGAATCATCAAAGCATTAATATATTAGCTAGCATTATTATGCCACTATTAATATATTAAATATATTGCATGACTACTTCACTTGTATTCCAAATTGTTTAAATCGTTAAATCATCTCAAGGGGTTTTAAAAATATGAAATTTATTATGAGTAATTAGTATAATCACCTAATGATTAATTAATCATTAATTATTTATTAGGTCCCCTATTACTTTATTATACTTAAGCTAAACTTAGTAATACTTTTTTTTATTAGATTGGGGTATTTATGTAATGTCCTCGTTTTTGGAGGTAATTTGATTTAATTAATTTAATTAATTAAGTTGTCCAAAATAATGATTTTCAAGAGGATGACTAATTAGTTACTTTAATTAAATCATTAAGTGGTATTAAGTTAATTAATTATAAGGTTATCAAATAAAATTAAAACTAAAAGGTGACCTTATATTTAATTAATTTAATAAAGTGACTTGATTTTAAAATATATTATAAAGTCACTTAAATAAAAATAATAATATTCTAGAAGCTTCAGGAGAAATTGGGGAAAAAGAATAAATAGACATCTTGGGCTTCATTCTCAGCAGGCAGATTTGGATGTTGTTGTTGTTGTTCATCTTGTGGAGCCTAGGGTTCCCACAGATTGCTTCTTTGTCATAGGAAACAAAAACTTCCTATTGATAGCAATGTTGAGGGTGTGAAATATCACCTGAATTATTGCAGCTGAGGGAGAGGTTACTTTAGACTTCTCATTTGCACAAACTTTGTGGCCTTTGGCCAAGTTTTTGTATGATTCAATTTGAAGGATCGTTGAAGACATTTTGTGTGAAGTCTTTATCCATTTTGCTATCATAGGAGGTCGATTAGCATACTTAGAATTTTATATCAGTAATTTCTAGATTTCGTAGCAGCTGGGAGGTGCCATTGAATTTATTCATGGAGGCTCTTGTGTGCAGCGATTTTCTTCTCTAATTGGAGTGCTCTCTTTATGGGCATCTTATGGTGGTTTTTGGAGCTTAAGAAGTAACTTGGAGGCAGTATATTATTTATATAAATTTTTGATTTTAAAATCAGACATTCCCATCAGTCCATTGGCAGCCATTGATTTCCATATCAAGCTTCATCAATTTGTAGATTGGGAGCATAATGCTCAACAATTTCTCTTGCTACCTTGGGCGTTGCCTTCCTAAGGTTTAGGTGATCATTCTTGATGCATAATAGAAGGTGTAGGGACTGCAAATTATTTATTGTACGAAGCTTCAGGGCTGAAACAGGGGTGGCTACCTTTGGGCATTGATTTGGCATCAAGGAGTTAACATTGCATGAGATAAGGCTGCTTCAGGAAATTATTTTGGAGTCCTATGAACTTCATCTCCCAAGTATATTGCTTGCTTCATCATTAGGGATTCAAGGCGCCATCAAGCTACAGGTTCCTTTGTTTATTTTGAGCTATTTCATGACATTTAGTTGCATTGTATTAGGCACTACTGTAGGTGAAAGTGTATATCAGATTCAAGCATTTTAATCATATGTATGTAAGCCAAGAGTCTTGGCCATTTTATTTCCATTGTAGAAGGTTGCATTGGCAATTAATAAATCTGAAGTTGGGAGTTCTCTATTGAATTATTGTCTATTTGAAAGTTTAAAGGGGATGTATGCCAACTGTTTGACATAATGTCTATAGGCTGTAGCTGCATATTTTAGCTCATGAATCTTCATCCATTGCATTTGAAAATACAAAAAGATATCTGCATTGCATCTAGGACTTTGTCTAAACATCATAGAAGTCTTTTGTAAGGAGCATATACATTGGATATCAATGGAAAAAATGTTTATGCACTCAGACCAACAAGTTACAAGGTTGCACATGAATTGTTTGATAAAATTACAAGCAGCAAATTAGGGAAAATTGTGGCCAGTTTGAGCAAGGCTCATTACAATTTATAGTAAAGTTGTCTCATTGCATAGGATTTAGGTACTTGTCACAATCTAATCAAATCCTCATCTAGGATTTGTATTTTTGCTTTTATAAACATTCATTTGTACTGTGTAATCATTTTATTACATTCTAGAATACAATTCACATTCCATTCAATACAATTACATGTTAATATCACTATTAGATGCTTGTGTGGATTAATCATTCTCTCTTGGTTGCATAGAAAATTAGTTGCTTTGTTCTCTTCTCTATGATAGGTGTTTTGGTTGTAGGTGATTTTTGGGAATTGCAGGGTTCACTATCAACTCCAACACTGTATCAAAGTGCTAGATTTGTGAATTTCTATCTAAATTTTGAGAGATCTGGCCTTAAGGTAAAAATTAGCTCATCTTGGAGTGAAACAAACATCACTTTTGAGTTGAGAATGAATAAAAACCTAAGGATTGCTTGCTGTTTCATCAAAATTGGAGAAGTTGATTTTTTTATTTTTAAAGCAAGGAATCCTACACAAGTATCTTTATGACCCTATACATTCCTACTGCCATAAATTTGTCTCCTTTACGTAGGTAAAATTTAGGTTTTAAAAAAATGTATGTTTTTTTTAAATACTATATTTTTAAATTTTTAAAAAAATCAATATGTACGGTCCTAGGGTACTATGTACCCTACAGGGTCATGCAATACCTGGGTAGTGCGTTGCCCATCAACGAGTTAATTACCCATTGAAGGCTATCCATTGCCATCATTGGTTATAAAATACTTGACCACATTAAAAATCTAGGCTTCCAATGACATGAAAACCTTTTGGTGAGGTGATCGATATAAAGCATCTCAATGAAATATTTTGGGGGCATTAGTCATATTCCAGTGACCATGATTTTTTTGATAGACTAGATTTTTTTTGACTGAGGGAATATTCATAGTATATTCACTAACCTCATGTTGACATCAGTGGTCGGATGCCACTTAGCCACCCTCCTAGCCCCCATTTTCCCTCAAGGATCTATTTTTTTCTTTTTGGCATAAGTTGGGAAACAATATCAAAATTAAGGAAACAAGATATCATCAGAAAGATAGTTCTATGTAATTTATAGTGGTGTATGTCTCATCATCATATTTTTCTTCTAGCTCATTTTATTCTCAGTCAAAGTAAGATCATCATTTTATGCTACCGGGCTCATGACTTTTCACCTATATCTATGTTTTTCACAATTCTTGTGGAATTGGAAAGGTATTTCAGAGCTCATTAGATCTATTTATGTACTTTTTATAGGATCCTCCCTAGGTATTTTTTTTTTTTTTTGTGATTTCACATTTATGTCAATTACTTGGATGTCTTGGCACCTAGAAATGATTTGTTTGCATGAGATGACTTCATTTTATCTTCTTTACATGCATTGAGGTTTTCAATTTGTTTTTTCATTTGAGGAAGTATCATGGGTTTTTTTTTTCATCATTTTGTGTGCTACACAAATGGTTGTCATTGCACCAAAAGATCGACTTGTTAATGCTCGATACAACTGCTAGAGTTAATGAATCCATGGGAGGTGATTAATCCATATCACAAACCCAAGTGTTGTGCTTCACAACACAAGGAGACCAAGGGTGCACACCTTGCAACAATCCCCCTAGTGCAAGTGAGGGGTTCGAACCCGTGACCCCAACTCTGATACCAATTGTTGCATAGATGATTATCATTGCACTAAAATATCAACTTATTAATGCCCAATACAACTGCCAGAGTTAATGAATCCATGGGAGATAGTTTTAAAACCATGTCATAAACTCAAGCGATCCACTGCACAACACAAGGAGACCAAGGGCACACACCTTGCAACATTGTGGTCATCTTAGAAAATTATAACTATGAGTCTTAGTGAAATGACATCTTGACACATATCAAATGGCTTGATAATTTTCCCTATCTGTATAGACTCATACCTACAATAGAAATGTACTAGGATTTATTTAGCATGGGGCATTATCAATGATCATGTTGTAGGAGTGATTTATTCTAGTGTTGATCATGACACTATGTGTGTTGTATTGGACATTGATTGTCCCCAAACACTTTAGACTCGACTTTGGGAGAAATATGGATACCCTCATATCTCTCCATTCCTAGAGGATCCAGTTGCAAATTATCTCATTTCTCTTGCAAATGCAGATTACATACCCTTTGATGATGATACTTTAGAGGAGCTTGAGTATATCATAGGTTTTGCATGTTTCGATGATTTAGAGACTTGTCTTCATGTTCCAACTCTTCAGATCAAGACTCAATCTCCATATTTTGTTGTTCTTGATCAACTTGGCATTGCCACATTCTTAAACCCTATTGGTTTAGTGTAGAAAAACATTCATCTTCTTCTAGACATAGCTACTTGGGATTTGTATCTTGCAAACATATCATCCTTGTTTATAGACTCCCATATTATAGATTTGGAGGATTACTTTAAGAAAATTCATCTCCTCTTTGTTGATAGCCACATCATTGTTGTTGGCCCACCATCTTCATTGTCTTTGGAGCCCGTTCTACATCAGTCTTCATAGGTTCTTGGATTGACATCATCTCATTCTGACACGTGGGCACTTGAAAATTTTTCAAAGGCACACATCATTTGGATTTGGATTCCTAATTCTTCCATCTTTTGGGACTCTAATCACAAGTGGATCGGTTTCTTCATAAGGGGAGAAATGTTGTTTGTAGGCAATGCATCGTGTTTTGTCTTTAGGCATTCACCATTAGCACAAGAGCTCTTTTTTTATGGAGGGATTAATATCCCCATTTTCTCTCTCCTACTAGGGGAACATCTATTATACTTGTGTGATAAAATTAGTCCTTGGGGAGTTACATCGAGTCCTCCTTCTATCCTTCTTTCACTAGTGCAATTATTTCTTTTTCTCTCTTTTGGAGAGGATTTTTTTCCCATGTGGATTTCTCTTTTTCTCTGGTTATGAGAAATTCATTTGTTTGTACATGGGTACGTCATTGGGCCTTGTAGCCAAGATTCATCCATACATCCATCATTGTATTCTTTATTAGGTTTTTAGCTTCTTCCTAAGTTGATCCAAGGTTTGTAGCCAAGACTCATCCATAAATCCTCGTATAGGGTTTGCACTTTTTCTTTTATAAGAATTCATTTGTACTTTGTGATCATTATATTACATTCTGGAATACAATTTACATTCCATTCAATATAATTACAGGTTAATCTCAATATTAGATGCTGGTGTGGATCAATCATTCTCCTGGTTGCATAGAAAATCAATTGCTTTGATCTCTTGTTTGTGATAAGTGTTTTGGTTGTGAGTGATTTATGGGAGTTGCGGGGTTCACTATCAACTCCAACACCTTGCATAAAAATATCCCACAGTATTTACATATACCAGACAATCCAAATAATAGTGGTGAGTGAATTTTTGTAGGTCATATGAGTGTAGGTCATTTTCATAGAATAAGGTCATTTTTTATAGATTTCATTCAAAATTACACTTGTAGGGATTAATTTTATAGTTTTGAAATTGAATCATAATAGAGAAAAAAATCACTTGTGGTTATTAGAATAGTATAATTTCATATTTGATCATAATTTGCATCACTAAGTGTAGTTTAGAAAAAAAAATTCATTTTCACTTTTGAAGCTAAGTTCTTGTACTCACCTTTATCATTTTGAAAAACATACTTTGTGTTGTTACTATATTTACTATTTATCTTGAGGTAATCTGATTGTATTTTCTTGCTATATTTATTTACTGTATATATATTTGAGAAGAATAATTTTATTTCTTTTTCAGTACTTTCATAACATATTAATATATACATTTAGTGTTTTCTTTCTTTTCTTTGCATTGTGTTTATGTGTTATTCACAACCTCTAAGAGTATTTGCAACATATATATTTGTTTGTGGTTTAGAATGTGTTATGTTGTAAATTTTTTCCTATAAAATTAATAAGAAACTAGCATATCAAATGTTGTCTTGGTGTCTTGTATTCAATTTTAAATTTTTGTATTACTCTTTCCCTTTTCTTGTCAAAATTATTTTATATTAATGCCAAAGATAGAGGAAGTGGGTCCTCATTTGAAAGTTGATTCTTTAGAAGTACATTATTTGAACCTTCCTATATATCAATTTGGTTATGGGGCACATAAGAGGTAGCTAGGCATGTCATCAATTATCATCTTTTTAATTTGATAAGATGAAACTAATTTTAAGGCGGGGGAATATAATCTTCAAATTATAGGTCTAGCCTACCCATTTACACTTAAAAAATTTCTTCTCTAAGATACATTTAAAAAATCAAGAGGTATTAAACATTAAGATTAAAAGGGTGAAGATAAATGATGCAAATAAATATGTAAGAGAATATTTTTTTATAAAATATTAAATTCAATAAAAAAACCATATTTTTACAACATAAACAATTATTTATCATAGGAAAATCTTCTTGGAAAATACCCAACAATAATAATAGTAATTATATTAACTCAATTGTTGTTCTTAATACAATAAGATATTTGTCATGTTTTCTTAACCATAATCTTATGCTTGAGTATTTATAAAAAAGTCATTATTAAAACTTCTAAGTGGTATTACAACAAAATGGGTATAAACAATGGGCCAAAAATGTTAGGATCCTTGCAATTGTAAATCTTGATTAATTGCATTTAATTATGTAGATGATCAATAATGTATTATCTTCAAACATGTTGTAGTGTGAAAATTGAGACACTCGTGTGGGTGGGGACATTATTTACTTAATATTTATTCTCTAAGATACTTAGGATATCATGCATGAAGACACTGAATAGGGAGGTTACATTGAAAAGGTCAAATCAAGAGTTACAAATCATCTTCCCAATTTGATGGATTGACAAAAATATTAAATGCAATTGGTCAGTTTTACCATTATGACATAATTTATGCATCTATGATGCATAAAATGGGTGTAAGAGCTGTAAGAGGAGTCACATATTATTTTAAGATGCTCGATCATGACCATAGGGGCATTAGATTTTTAGTCATGACTCATGGTTTTGGATACCACTTGATGGTTTTTTTTTTCAATGTTCTAAATATTGGAGGCATGTGATAGTGGTTTGTAAGGTTATTTATAGGTACTCTTATGCTGTTAAAATATTATGAGAGGGAAAAATGGATTGTATTATTATACTACATTGTTTGGAATAATACAAGCTTGGGTCTCTTTGAGAGGAATTTTTTTCTTGTAAGGGTTTTTCCACATATATCTGGTAACATTTATTGTTTGTATTTTATGAGTTTTTTATTTATTTTATTTCTTCTCCATTATTTTATTGATTAAAATTTTATTAGCTTAATAACATCATAATCAAATTAAATCCCTATTATTGATTGTTTCCATTATGTCATTTACCCTGCTATTTCAATATTTGGAATCAAAGCTTCAACTAGATTGTAGAAGGGGACACCTTTCTTGTATTTTTTTTGGATTTTTTATGGTTATAGTTGGAGTATAATTGTACTAGTCTACATATCTGAGTGTGGTTACATAAGCTATATAAAGAACATCATGCTCATAGATTAAAAAATTCAATGACTCTAGATAAAAGTTGCAAAAATTAAAAATAGAGGATCTCTTGGAGGAGAGAGATTAATGGAGAACTATGACACTAAAGGAAATGCCTTTTGGATATGTGTAATATATTGGACAAAGATGGAAATGAAAATTTGAGGCACAATATGATATGTCTCTCCAATTCAATCCTTCTAAATGTCTCCAAGGATATTTGTGGCATAGTCTATGGAGAAGTATTGTTGAGACTTATCAAAGAAAGAGTTTGGTAAACAAAATTTATTTAAAAATAAAATTATCTTTTTGAGAATGAAGGTAGGAGAATTTGTAGCCAAGAATTTAAATGAATTTAATGTTATTTTGGTTCAACTAGTAAGCATTAATTTTAAGTTAGATGATGAGGATAAACACATTTAATTGTTATGATCATTACTTGAATATTCAAAAAATATAATAGTTGTAATTAGTGATCGTATCATAGAGCCTAATATGGATCGTCTTGTTTCTAATTTTCTCAATGAAGAAATGAGATAGAAATTCATGGATGAGGTTTCCAAGATGTACTACATGTACAAGGTAGAACAAAGGAAATAGGTGGTAAGAAAAAGGGGATACAGAGAGGTCTAAGTTAGAAGACTACTCTAAACTCCTAGCAATAGTAGGTTAAAATGTTAGAACTATGGTAAATAGGGACATGTAAAAAAGTAACTTAGTAATAAGAACCCTTTTGAAGATTCCTCTAATGATAAATCATTTGATGATGAAAATGATGTTTTGTTAATTTGTAATAACATTGCTTGCAACTAATTATGGTTTATTGATCTAGGTGTCTCATATATCATAGACTCCTCACAAGGAGTGGTTTTTTTCTTTTCTTTTCATATAGAGTATATTCTAGCGGTGAGTGTTCCTTGGTGACAAAAAATTACATCAGATTATTGGTAAAGGGAAGATTAAGATTGAGTTTAGCGATGGGAGAGTTAGATTTCTCATAGATGTGTTGCACATTCTAGGGTTAGCATGAAATTTAATTTTTATTTATAAAATGAATGATGTTGGAGTGCATGCCAATTTGATAGGAGAGATTTCAAGTTGAGAGGGAATTTGGTGATAACTAAGATACCCCAATATGGGACTTTATTTAAGGTTAATGCATCTCCTCATTATAAATTTTCCTATGTAACTAAAAAATAAGATTCATGTATGTTGTAGCACCACATAATAGGTCACATTGATAAAAGAGGGATCATGACCCTTGTTAATAAAAATATGGTGGAACATTTGTTTAGTTATTATAGGGATTTTGATTTTTGTGAGTACTATGTTTGATAAGTAGAGTAGAGTAAAGTTTAATTCTAGCAGCACTAGCATAAAAGTGTTAATAAAAGTAATTCATAGCGATGTATTTATTTTTGGTCTTGTGGATGTTACTTATATTGGAAAGACTCATTATTATGTTTCCTTTATCAATGGCTACTCATATTATATTTAGATCTATTTTTTGAGGTCTAAATTTGAAGTTTTTAACAAGTTTAAATATTTTACACTTCTTGTTGAAAATAAAATGGATAAAAAATAAAAACATTAAGGTTAGATAATATAGAGAAATATTATTCTAAATAAATTATTAATTTTGAATACATGTAGGTATTTTAAGGCAGAAATCTACTCTATATAGGCTATAACAAAATTCCACCACAAAGATTATAAACATGCCATTAGTGGATAAAGTCAAAATCATGCTAAGTAGTGCTTAGTTAGACTAGTTTTATTGGTTTGAGGCTTCAATTAACACTTTTTATTTGATTAATAGATCACCATGTTCTCCTTTCATTGAAAAAACACCATATGAAGTGTGGACATGTGAGAAATCCTCTATTTCACTAGAGCATTTAGTTTTAAGGGTGTTTTTCACATGTCTAAAGAAAAATGATCTAAGTTGGAGTTTAAAGCTAAAATATATGTTTTAATTAGTTAATGTGATAATGTTATAAGATTTGGATCCTCTAACCTTAAAAATAGTATATTTTAGAGATGTAATTTTTAGGGAGCCTAGAGTTAAGTTTGATAATGTATAACCAAAATAAAAGGAAAAGAAAACCATATATTTTAAAACCAAAATAGATAAATAAGAATATGCATAGGTGGGAGAATAATTAAAGTTGGATAGGAAGAAGAGGGTTTAGATTCAAAGAGTTCAAGGGAAGAACAAGAAGAGCCTCAAGTACTACACCCTTGCAAAAGTATACAAGGAAATGGAAACTAGTTGATATGTATAGCCCACCAAATTTTTATTATACACTTGATTTATCTTTTACTAATGATGAACCTATATTATGAAGGAAAACTTTCATTTGAAGGAGAATATATCTTAGATGAAGGCCATGGAGGATGAGTTGATGGTCCTACACATATATGATATTTGAGATCTAGTTTAACTGCCTAAAGGAAGGAAAAAAATTTCTTACAAAAGGGTGTTTAAGAATAAATTTGGAGAAAATGGGCAATTGAAAAGGCTCAAGGCAATACTAGTGGAAAAATATTACTCTTAAATTAAGGGAGATGATTTTGGGGAAATATTTTTATCATATTATAAAACTAACTTTTATAAGATTCTTATTGTCTATTACTACTACTACTTATGATTTAGAAGTAGAGAAAATGAATGTTAAAATTACTTTATTTCATGTAGATATTGAGGAAGAAATTTATATGAAACTTCTTGAAAAGTTTGTGGTAAAATTGACAAAGCATGGTTTATAACTAGACATGATCATTTTATGGTCTAATGTAGTCACCATAGATGTGGTAACAAAATTTTGATGTTTTTACATTGGACCTTAGGTTTGTTAGAAATGAATTAGATCATTGTGTTTATTTTTAAGAAAATGACTATCATTTCTTAATCATTTTCTAGTATGTTAATGACATGTTTCTTAGTAGAAATAGTAAGGAAATGATTAGAGAACTCAAAACTTAGTTTTTTGGTGCCCTTGATATGAATGATTTAGGGGCTACACATTACATTATAGTTGTGGAGATTATTAGGGATTAGGTTGGTAGAAAACTTTAGATTAGTTAGAATAAATATGTTTAGACTATTTTGTAGATGTTTACAATGTATGATCTTAAGCCACTTGATATTCCTTTGCCTATTGGTACTAAGTTATCATTAGATTAGTAGCCTATGTTGGATAATTATTTAGAGGATATGTTTAAATTTTATTTACATTAGTTGTAGAGGAAGTTCAATGTATGATATGACATGTACAAGACTAAACACTTCCCAAGGGGTGGGAGTTCTTAGCAAGTTAATTTGTAACTCTAGAAGAGAGAACTATACTTATGTAAAAATGATTGTTAGATATATTTGAGGGAATTATGATTATTTATATGCTATAATGGGATTAGTGATGTGGGAAAGTTGATAGATATATGTGGATTTATTTATTTAGACTAGCTTGGTGATTTGGACAAGAGGGGGTTCATAAGTCGTTATATGTTTACCCATTTGGAGGAGATGTTAGTTGGATGAGTAAGCAACAATCTATAGAACTATGTTGTTTACTACAAAATTAGAGTACACGATTATGACACACACCTATAAAGAGATGGTCTGATTACATAGATTATGTTTAGATATTGAATTTGAGTGTAAACAAGTTAGGATTAGATGTGATAGTTAGATTACCGTTTGTTTCTAAAAAAACCAAATGTATAGTTATCATACAAAGCATATGGATGTTCAATATCACTTTATCTATGTGATGGTTGAGGATTGCATAATCATGATACAAAATATTGACACCTTGGTTAGCGCTAAAGTAGACTTACAACTATATTTAAGGGATTAAATCACACTCAAATAGATATTTAGATGAATTAAATACATAGATTATTTAAATAAGTAATTGAAATAGATATAAGAGTTGGGATTGATATTGAAATTAAATATGGAATTTAAATGAGTTAAATATAATATTTAGTTGGATTTTGAGGAGACAAAAATGATGTACAAGATATACGAAATTAATTTGTCACAATGCTAGAATTTTAGGGCCTAATCAAACAAGTGTATCAAGTTTTACAAACTAACTATACTTTATTGTAGTTCTATGCTAGTGGACATGAACAACACACTTACAAAAAATAACTAACATGCAAAAGTAAACATGTACATGTGGAATTGAAATGGCTGAAATTTTATGATTGGGTTTTGTTAGCCTTTGTGTTTGTGTTTAGAAAATGAGACCTAGTGTTTATAGAATTTTTTTGGGAACTTGCTAGGCAAGGGTCATGTTCTCCTCAAGCAAGTCCCTAGCTTGACCAATTCAAAGGCTTTGGAATAGTGATAAAAAACAACAAGAAATCATGCAATGTACCTAGGATGATGTATGCTATGATAAATGCATTTAGATTCCTCAACAATCTTGTTATAATGATGTGTTGGTGGATTAGGGTATGTGGCATAATCTCAAATGAATTGCCAAAATGTTCTTTAAATACAATAATATAACACATCAATAAACACAAATGTGTACTAGGTCAATTCATAATGACTAGTGAAAAGGTCTAAAGTTAAATTTTAAATTTTAAAAGTTTGAGGTTCATATTCATGATTGTAGAAATGCTCTAGGTCAATTCCATGCCTACAAATTTGATTCAAGATAGTAAATAAACAATCTAAAAATTGAAACTAATTTAAAAAATCAATAATAATAAAATTAAAATTGTATCATGAACTAAAATTAAACGAGAATATACCACTTACAAACTTATTATATAAAATATTCTAACTAAAATTAACCCAAAATATTAAAAAATATAAATAATAAAATATAACTAAATCAATTCTATAAAATTAAGATTTTAATAAAATATACAAAATAAAGTTCCTACTTTCCCAAATAATAATTGTTAATAGCCATATCACCAAACTTCCAAGTCAATTCATGTAACTGTTAACAAAGAAAGAATGTCATATAAATTAACTTTAAGGGACAAAAATGCAAGTGTTAAAAGTACTTTATAAACACATCTCTTCATTTATTTATTTTATTCTACTGACATTAAAAATTTATAAAGCAAAGCACTATTATAACTAAAGTATGAGTAGATAAGTCCCCTTTGCTTTTGCTTTTTTCTTTTTAAATGGTGGAAGTGCAAAGAATGGTTTTCTCTTGTCTACCAAAGAAAGCAACACAACACAGACCACTTTTAAGAATGGCCATCTTATAACGTGTACAACCTTCTTTAGCAAGTACTTGTCCATGGCCTTTTTCATCATGTTGACAGCTACAAAATGGTTGTTTTTTTACAAATAGTGGTTGTTTTTTCCAAATTGTGTTATATGGACCACATTTATATGGTCATTAATTTATTTTGAGTAATGATCTCTTTTGTAGTACTATATCTTTGGTAGTTATAATCATCTTTTTGGATCCTTACTTCCAAGCTCTTCTTTTATTGTGATAGAAAATTCAACATTTTTTTTTTTTTTAAGTAGGTATTGTACTTTAGTGTATTCTTATGTAATGGTGAAAAATTGTATATCCAATATTTTTTAATGTTTTATAAATATAATTATAGTTTATTAGCGGTTGGGAGTTTGGAGGAAGAAGAGTCAGAATTTGAGGAAATGTCAATGTATGAAGGTGGCTCTGAGGAAGGGAATGAGGTCTCAGAAGAGTGGAGCAAGGGCTATGAAACAAATGTTGAGTTGCGGGATTCCATGGCGAAGTCTGTGAGGAAGATTTCCAAAGGTAAATCTAAAAGTGCCAAGAAAGAAAAGCTTTCTGTTAAAAATAAAATGGAGGTGGCGCCTGGTTCTAGTGATAAACCCTTGCTGGGGCCTGGCAAAGGTGGTGTGGGGAATGTTGGTGTTGAGAATACCTCTGTTGGGGATCCTTTATCTAGGAAGGTGGAAATTTTCTCTGCAACTGTGTTAAAGGGTTATGTGGATGTGGGTTTGTTCTCGAAGGATCCTGGTGGTGTTGGTTATGCTTGCTCTAGTGAGTGGCAGAAAGGGCCTTGGCCTATGGAGACGTAGGGGATGGAACATGGGATGGAGGCGATTATGCACTCTCAAGGGTTTTCTCCAGTTGATAGGGTAGTTAAATTGGAGTGGCTGGAAGTGTTAGCCAATTTAGCTAACTTGCTTGATAAGGAGTGTATCAAGGTGGATGTTGTGGAGGTCAAGGACTCCCCTGTTGAAGAGGATGAGGAGCAGAATGTGGATAGGAATGAAGCTCTTGCTAACCCTAAGCCGAATGACCAGCCTCCTATTAACTGAGATGATGTGAATATGAACATGTTTTGTAAAATGGCCGAGGTTGGGATGAGGAATTTGCTGTCACTAGTAAAGTGGTTATTTTTTGAGGTTAAGGAGTTGAATATTCAAATTAAAAACTAGCAGGAGATTTTTGTGGCTATGATCCATGGTAATCAAGAGTGGGCCATTAAAGGAGAAGTTAAAACAATAAATGTAATGCTAGACAAGCTGGTTAATGATGTTGATCGTATGGGGGCCTCTCATGAGGAGAGGATTTTATCTCTAGAAATGCAGGTCAATAAAAGTATATAGAACCGTGTTGCCATTCTGGAGGAGAGAACTAGTAAGATGATGGAGGACTTAAGAATGGTGGTTAATATCAACAATAATTCTCTTAAGACCACTACGAGGGGTCTCATGGTTCTAAATGAAAAAAGCTCTTAATTGGAACCTCTGGATTTGGGTGAGTTAGAGAATGTGATTGAGGAAATCAATTGCTTGAACCAGAAGAATAAAGCTGAGGAATCTGCTCCAGTGATGGAGAAAGATGTGAATGTTGGGCTGTGCCTTAGGACTAGGAGCAAAACAAAAAAGAGAGTGACTGTCTCTGTGGATGAAATCAAAGAGGTTGTGGATATGCAGGAGGAGGTCATCAAGGAGAATATGGCCTCAGTGAATGTTTTGGATAAAATGTTGTAGCTGACGCGTTCCTTTTGCTGGATCAGCTGGGTTGCTGATGTTTTTGATCTTGTTTTGTTGACGAGTTCCTGATGTTTTATCTTTTGTCAGCTTTTTTTCTTTTTGGGTTGCTAGTTTTATTTGCTTAGTTTTTTTGGCAGCTTTTCGTCCTTGTAAAGGGTTTTAGGGTCCCTTCAAAACCTGATTTTCCTTATCAAAAATAGTTTATTAGCGGTATATTTTTGTACAAATTCAATTCATTATTTTGTTACATTTCAATCATTTTTATCATTAATTTTTAGATGTTTGATTTCGATCTTCATCTTTATTATTTGTTATCTTATATTAGATTTTTAAAAGTAGATTTGACACAAGTCATTACATTTGAATCTTAAATTTTTAAAATTCAAAATTTAAATTTATACATTGTCAAACACTTCACTAGCTATTGTAAGCTAACTTAACATATACTTTGTTGATTTGTGTGCTTATTTATGATGTTGAACAGTTGGTTGTCTATATAGCTCAAGATTTAAGATCTTTTTTCAATTTGCATAAAATTTTGTATGACTATACATCTTGTTTGATATTTCCGCTAGTTGAGGTTCTCGATTTGTATAGAGCTATGGTTGTTTGTACAACTCTACAATTTGTAATGGTTCTTTTGTTGGTTAGTTTCTTTTAGTTTTTTAATTGCACTGTCTTCTTTGTAATATATTTTTTAATACACAAAAAAGATCTTAAAGCAGAATCAATTATGCATTTGTCTAATTATGACATCATTATACGATCATTACATATTTACTTTGTTATCTTCAACATTTTTCTTATATATGAAAAAATAGTTCAACTAGGGGTCTAGATGAGGTGAACATGACATAGGTTGTAATTCAATATATTCCCCAAAAGTGTTCCTAAACACTACTAATCTTTACACATATTTAGACATAAAAAATTAGGATGAGCAAATTATAGTCCACATCCTACCTATGTAGATCCACAAGATTTAATTTAGGTCCACACATCAATTCACTTTCACACTCATGGAAATTAGTTTCACTATGCCAACTTTATTCCAGAGTGACACATAATTAGTTTGTAGGCTTTAAGATCTTATGTTCCAACCCTAAATTTTTATCACAAGGTGAATCAATTTTAACATTAGTCAAAACATCTCTTCATCATTAAATTTCAAACTACATATTGGATTATTATTTAAAAAAAAAAAATTATAGTTAATTTAACATTTTTAATGATCAGTCCCAACTCTTTTATCTAAGTTAACTATTACTTAATTTAATAAGCCGAAATTATTTTATATAGAGGTATTTTCCTCTCTACAGTTTGATGAATCTGACTTATCTTATATCCCCTAGGGTTTTTTCTTTGGGTTTATTCCTTCTATATTAGGGTTTTATGTCTATTTTTTATGATCACATTATCCCATTTTTATATTCCATAAGGGAAACAATTCTCTTGTTTGAGATTCATAGTTACCTCTATGAATGGTCATAAGACATTATTTCTTAGGGTGTTATGATTCATTGCATTATTTCATTTTTACCTCTATGTATTTGTTGATTTTTTTTTGGATTTGAGTGTCCACTGATATTTATTTATTTATTTCAAAGCATATCTTACCTTTTATCTATCATTTGGTGTTCATGGTTTTAGGATTTATTTTGAATGTTAAGATCGTACTCCCATATTCACATCCCTTTAGGAAGAAGCCCTCATGTGAATCCTTAGATGGTTCATTCTATTAAGACTGGTGTTCCTAATTATGCTCCCATAAGTAATATTGCTACTCCTATTATTCATCACGAAGTTAGAATGGTCATAAGACATTTGTGTTAGGATTAAGGTGCCATTTACATTGTAATCCTATGTATATTTTATGCATCTCCAACACTCTTGGAAAGTGTCCTTGGATGCCTAAAGTGTAATTCAAAAATAGTTTTTAATTAATATTCCCTACTATTCTTGACATTAGTTGTTATAAACATTCATGAGGGAGGTGGAGTTTGTGGTGGTGGTTATGAAGCTATTTTTAGTAAATTTCTCAACTTCGATGTGAGAATTGAGTAGTGGAAAATCTTACAATGTTATTGGTAGGTCCAATGTGAGTTAGCAATGATTTTTGATTCCTACATTGGGAGATTGAAATTATGGAGGAGTTGCAAGTCAAATATGCCAATATTATTAGTATGGAGGTTATTTTTTTATTCATGACTCATTGGGAGTTACATTTAAGTCATTCTTGGAAGAGCTTCTTCATTTTTGATGTGGTAATTTTTAGTATTTCACCATAGTTTTATGTCACATTGTTTTGAGAAATTATTTTTGGTATTTCTCTCCCATTTCCCTATAAATTGGAGGTGTGAGTGTAATTAAGTTTCACTTAGGGTAGTTGTGTTTCTTGTATTGGGAAGTTTCATACCTGTCACTTTTTTCTTTCCTTTAAAAATGTTGTACATTGTGTAATATAATCATCTCACTTTTTTCCCTCTTTCTAGTGAAATAGTGTACATTGCTTCTCTCATTTTCTGTGAAGGTGCTTTTGAAAATGGTGATCTTGGGCTCCACCTACATGAGATGATTATATTACACAATGTACAACCCTTTTAAAGGCAAGAAAAAAGTGACAAGTATGAAACTTCCTAATACGGGAAACACGACTACCCTAAGTGAAACTTAATTACACTAACACCCCCCCAAGTGAAAACTTAGGGAGAATGAAAATGCAAAAAATGAAAAATTTAATATGGGTCCTAGCTACACAACCATGTTACATACCCATTTACAATGCAATCTCTCACAATTAGAGAAAAGGAGAAAAACCCTGTGGGAAAAAACCCCTCTCCAAAAGAGAGAAAAGAAAAATAAAAACAAGATGAATGGATGGAGGACTCAATCACATGAGGCATGGGCTATTAGTTTCATAAGTTTTAAAAATTCATAGGTACATATGTGATTTTGGAAAAATAATTTTATAGTGAAGATAGTGTTAGTGTGCTAGATGTCTCTTTGTTCAATATTAATACTTATTTTTCCTCTTCATGTATCTTTTTCCCAATTGGGTTTTTCCATGTAAATCCTACGTTCATATGGCTTGTTGATTTTATAAAATCACACAATCATCATAATATAATCCTTGGATAAATAATTATATTTCAAATTAAATACACTTGTAGGAGATTTTATTATAGTAGTTTCACCTTGTTTTTCAATAATTTGAAATAATACATGAGATGGCTATATTAGCTGCCACAATTAGGCTTGGGAATTTGGCTCAATATTTTCATAATTTATTGCTTTATAAGCCATTTGATTTGTAATCTGAAGACATTTATCCTTATGTTACTCTATCTAATTCTTTGAATGGGGCACACTCTTCATAGTTTCCCTTTGGATTTATTCGTAACTATGACATATCCCCTAATTTTATTCTTCCTACTATATCTACTTCCCATATAGATTTTTGTTCAACTACAACTTCCTTAACTCCTTTGACTACTACTTCACCTATATTCCATGTTATCCTTACTAGTGATACAAGTACACATGATCCTCATGTTCCTACCACCTCTACTTCCATTTCTAGTGTTTCCTTTTCTAGTGACATCCTTACATCCACCATGACCATCCCTATTTCTATTAATTTTTCTAGCCCTAGTTCCATAACCCATTCCATGACCTCTTCCATAGCCTACTCTATACCACACTTCACTCATTGTATTATGTACATGTACATGGACCACTCTCATATTTCAATCAACCTATTTACACCCAACCTTTCGAGTCTCATGGTCCTATTACCACTATTACTACCTCAACCTAAGATATAATATTGAAAGGATTTGATCAAATTAAGACAAAATTTGATGGTATACCTACTAAATAAGATTTTATTACATACAATAATCCACATAACACACCCCTTATATTTCATATTGTTATATATAGGTTACTTATTTACTTTTTGGTGCCTAGATTGTTATATAATGGAAAATGAGATCCTCATGTTCATTCACAATATTTCAATGATACAAGTTTAGATTCTCATATGAAGATAGTCTTAGCTAAGTTGTTTCCATGAAAATTGAGGGACTATACAATTTAATGACTTTTTTTACCACTTGCATTTATCCATTATGCTATTATGGTAGACATTGTTAAGATTAGTTTTTCTATTCACCTTGCATATCCTAAGGTTTATTGTAGTTATAAGATTAGCTGATTATCTAGGGAATTTTGATGAAGAGATAGTAGTCACAACTAATGAGGTTATGAAAAACATTCCATCACCTCCAAAAGAGGTGGATTTTCCATCTCCACAAGATAGGGTCACCAAGGAAGCTTTTGATTGGAGTGAATAATGTTGATGATATCAAAGAAAGAGCCTGGACTAAGTTCATGACTGATGATGCATTTTCTAAAACAAATGTATTCAAAGAGTATGTGTGAAGAACAAAGAAGGATTAATTTGAGGAAAAAGTGAATCAAAAAGTAGCTAAGTCCCCAAAATTACCAAGGGATGTTGTTGCCTCAAGGGTAGTTGCTGAGATGAAAGAAAACCAAAAAGAACTAGCCCCTGAGGAAGGAAGAAGGATTGTAAAAGAAAGTGGTTTACTTATCTTACTAGAATGGGACTTAACATTTGCTATAGCCTTTGGCACTGTGAGAAAGCATGAATCACATGTATTTTCTATAGAAGATGAAGTATTATGTGCACTGCAGGGATCTATATTCAACACATAATGAGACACATTAACAATTTGGGCCTTATCCCCTAATGCCAATAAGCCTGAAGTGGCAGAGTTGGAAGCAAACCTCATAGGAGGTCTAATAATAAAAGAGTTTTAGATACCCCTACAGTAGAGGCAACAACATTGGTAGTCAGTGTTTCACATTTCACTAAGGAAACTATGAAGTCTTTACAAGAGAAATGTGATGCATAGACTAGAAAATAAAATGACTTATTGATTGCATACAAGAAAACTAAGAAGAGGTTAGCAAAGTTAGAGTTGCAAAATGAGATGTTGCTAAGTCAATAACCAATGCTACCAATACCATCAGTTCAAGTCATTGCTCCATCTTCCTCTCCACCACCTCCTATAGTTAATTCACCTCCTCCACCATCCATGGAAATAGTTGTCTATAATGAAAATAGACCACTTGCAAAAATCATTGTAAGTACATCAACAACACCTCCTCCTAGGGAAAGAACAAGCAAAAGGGATTTGATCAAACACTAAGGGCATATGAGGAGCTATTTGCATTATATGATGAGAATAATATTCTTATTGTTTCTAATGTTCTTGAGCATTATTTGGGGAAGACACTAAAGAGAGTGAATAGTGTTCACTCTAGTTTTCTGAATGGACAAGACAATTGAGAGGGGGGGTGAATTAGCTATCTTGTTCATTCAAAAATTGGTATTAGAGCTTGGTTTGTTGGAGAAGAGCTTAACCATTTGAGGTAGATCCATGATGGTGAAAAAGGTTTCTTTAGAATGCCCTAGATTCAATGACACAAATTATGCATTTTGGAAGACAAAGATGGAAGAATATCTGTCAGCTCATGGATATGAGGTTGAAAAGGCTTATTATATTACATATACTCCACCTTCGAATGGTCCAAGTACAAGTGAAGAGATTAAGGTGCATGAAATCAATGCTAAGGAAAGATTTATTATTGTGAATAGTCTTTCAAATACCGAATTAGTAAAAGTTATGAGTTTGAAGACTGCTAAAAAGGTTTGGGATAAGTTAGAAAGCACTTATGAAGGAGATGAAAAAGTCAAACAAGCAAAGTTGTAGAATTTGAAGGCACAATTTGAGACCCTGCATATGTCCAAAGATAAAACAATCAAAATCTATATGTAGAGAGTTTATGAGCTAGTGAGTACAATGAGAGGTCTTGGTGCACAAGTCAACTAATCTAAAGTGGTAAATAAATTCTCAGATCGCTCTTCCTAATTATTATAGTGAAAAGGTATCTTCTATTAAGGAAATTGAAAATATTGATACTCATTCTAGGGATAAGATGATTGGTACACTAACTTCTTTTGAAATGAAGAAAAGTCTTGAAAAAGGGTATAACTGTAGAAACTGCTTTCAAGGCTGGATTATTAGAAAAGGTTGAATACTCAGATAAGGAAGATCTTGATGATGTGGAAGCTAAATTTATAAGAAGAATGAAGAAGGGAATCGATAAGTACAAAATTAAATTACCTTTCAAATGTTTTAGTTGTCGTGAAATAGGTCATTATGCTTCAAGATGTCTAAGAAGAGCTATAAACAATAAGAATAAAGAAAATAAAGGAAAAATGATTAAGAAAGCTTACTATGTGAGAGAAGATGCTGGAATTTCTAATGATGAGTTTGATTATGGAGACTTTGATGAAAATTAATGCTTGTTCTTGTCTATTAAAGAAGAATCTAGTTTTGTTAACTCTGAAAGTTGTGTGAAGGAAAGTGATCTAGAGAAGAAGGAGAAAGTTGAAGGTACCTTTGAATTTTCTTTTAATGTTAAAGAAGATAATTATTATTGGGTTGTTGACATTGGATGGTCTAACCACATGATTGGAGACAAGAGTAAGTTTGCTAAACTTGAAAAATATGATGGAGGACTAGTTAAATTTGGAGATGATTCAAGAGCTAAGATTTGCGTAATAGGCTCAATCACTTTTGATGGAAAGCATAACATTGATAATGTTTACTATGTTAAGGGTTTAAGGCGTAACCTTTTGAGTGTTGGAAAATGTGTAGCAAGGGATACAATCTTGTGTTTAAGGATGAAACATGTGAGATCAGAAAAGGGTCCAAAACTTTGATTGTTGTTGGTAAGAGAACAAATGGAAACATTTATTAGCTTAAGGGTGTTGATGGAAATTGATTTATGTCTCAGATTAGTGATAGTTGGTTATGGCATTGGAGCATGTGTCACATGAATTTTGATAATTTGGAAAGAATTTGTTCAGTTCATGCAGGAAGAGACCTACCAAGAATCATAAAGCCTATCAATGCTATTTGTGAGAGTTTTCAATTTCGAAAACAAACAAGTAGTAGCTTCAAGGGAAAGGAACAATATGCTACCAGACTATTGGAATTAGTACATACAAATATTTGTGGTCCTACAAGGGTGAGAAGTCTACAAGGTGATAGGTACTTTACGCTTTTAATTGATGATGATTCTAGAATGAAATGGGTTACTTTTCTTAGAGAAAAATATGATGCATTAGATAAATTCAAGGCTTTTAAAGCTATGGTTGAGAATTAAATGGATCTAAAAATCAAATTTTTAAGGTCTGATTGAGGTGGTGAATTCACCTCTAATGAGTTTAACATGTTTTGTGAAGTTCATGGAATAAAGAGGCATCTTTTTGCCCCTAGAACTCCTTAGTAGAATGGAGTTGTTGAAAGGAAAAATCAAATGGTTCAAGAGGCCACTAGGACTATGATGAAAGAGGAAAATCTACCAGAAGTCTACTGGAGAGAAGCTATTCATACTATTGTTTACAGACTTAACAGAGTTCAAGCTAAAGCTAGCAACACAAAGACTCTCTATGAGCTATGGTATAGAAGGATTCCTACTGTGAAGTACTTTAGAGTGTTTGGAAGAAAATGCTATATCAAATGAGAAGAAGAAAGTTTAGGAAAGTTTGATGCAAGGTTTGATGAAGGTATCTTCCATGGATATTCTATTAAAAGTAAAGCTTACAAATGTTACAATAAAAGGCTTAGAAAGATTGTTGAAAGTGCAAATGTTAAGGTTGATGAAAACCTGGAAAATTCAATTGTAGTGGATGGATATGCATCAAATGAACCTGATTGTAGAATAGAAGAAGAAAAAGCTAATGAAGAAAAGTGAAGAATGAAGAGGAAGAAGCTATGAAGAAGATCCCTAATACCCCTAAGTATGTCCAAAAGAATCATTTTGAATATTATATCATTAGAGACAAAAGGAAAGGTGTATTGACAAGAAGCAAAGCTGTTGAAGTTGAGGTAAGTCTATGTTTACTTTCTAAAGTTGAATCTAAAACAATGAGTGACGCATACAAGGATGAAAATTGGATGAAGGAAATGGAGGAAGAACTTATGTAGATAAAGAAAATTTAGACTTGGGAATTGATTCCTAGATTGGAAAACAAGAACATAATTGGAACTAAGTGGGTATTCAGAAACAAGTTGAATGAGAATGGAGAAGTAGTAAGAAATAAGGCAAGAATTGTGTATAAGGATTACTCACAAGTGGAATGAATAGAATTTGAGGAGAAACTTTCTCCTATGGCTAGGATGGAAGCTATTAGAATGTTTTTGGAATTTGCAACACATAAGGACTTTAAAGTTCAGCAGATGGATGCGAAGTCTACTTTTCTGAATGCTAAATTGGAAGAAGTTTATATGGAACATTTGGAAGGATTTTGAAGTTGTTAGATCAATTGGATATGGTATGTAAATTGAAGAAGGCACTATATGGATTGAAGCAAGCTCCCAAAACTTGGTATGCAATATTGGACAATGATTTGTTACAAGAAGGATTCAATAAAGGCATCACAAATAGTAATCTTTAGTTCAAAATTGAGGAAGACCAAATCTTGATAGTAGTTGTATATGTGGAAGATATTATCTTTGGAGGAAATGAAGCTATGTGTAAGAAATTTTCTAAAGAGATGCAAAACAATGTTTGGGGAGATGGATTTCCTCCTTGGGCTACAAATCAATCAAACAGATAAAGGGATTTTCATTTCACAATCTAAGTATGCCAAAGAGATGTTGAAAAAGTTTGGAATGGATGACTCCAAACCAATATGCACTCTTATGGTGACTAGTTGTAAATTGAGCAAAGATGATGATTCAACTAAGGCTGATCAGAGCAAATATAGATGTATGATTGAGGGAATGCTATATCTAACTACTACTAGACCATATATCATGCATGCAGTTTGTCTTGTGGCTAGATTTCAAGAAGATCCTAAAGAAACACATGTTGCAATAGTGAAGAGGATATTCAGATATTTAAGAGGCACTACGGATTATGGTTTGTGGTATCCTAAGGATACTAATTTCACATTAAGTGCCTATACATATGTAGATTGGGCTGGTTGTGTTGATAACAAGAAAAGTACTAGTGGCGGTGTATTCTTTCTTGGATGTAGATTGGTGTCATGGTTGAGTAAGAAGCAAGATTCAATTTATTTATCTACTATAGATGTTGAGTATATTGCAATAGCATCATGTTGTACACAATTTTTTTGGATGAAACATGCATTCAAGGATATCAGAGTTGTATATGATGAGCCTATTTCTATATTTTGTGATAATACAAGTGCAAATAATCTAGTGATGCACTCAAGGAAAAATCATATATTATTAGATATCAGTTTTTGAGAGAAAAGGTTATGGAGAATGAAGTGAAGCTTGAGTATGTTCCTACAAAGGATCAAATTGCTAATATATTTACTAAGGCTCTTCCTAAGGATACTTTTGAGTATCTTCAAGAGAAGTTGGGGGTTATTACCCCTCCCTATTTGAACTAGATGCATATAGAGATGCATCAGTGCAATGGATCTATGGATCTATCTCATGTTTGGACTGATGTTTGTGGCTACCTCTCAAGGGGAGTAGGTAGTGTCATATGTTGTCATTGAGTTGTTGAAGCATTTGGGTGTACTCCTAAGGAGGAGTATTCATAGTAGGTATTCTGGTTTAGTGCCAAAGGGGGAGAATAATGCAAAACCTTTATCCTTTTCCATTGATGTTGAAGGGGGAGAGAAAGTATCATGTGAAAAATATTATCTACTCCAGGGTGAGTGAGTGCAAGAATGTTGTGTAGGCTATCTAGTCTAGAAAAAAAGAGGAGAGTGTGTATGTTTTCTTTGATGGTATTTCACATCTTGTGTTGCCATCAATGACAAAAGGGGAGATTATTGAAAGTTTGAAGGTGTTTTCATTGATTTCAACAGGAAGTCTACTGACTAGTGTTGTCATTGATGTCAACTGTGTGTTAAGGAAGTTGTTGCATGATGAAGATGTCGAGGATATTGAGAAAATTGTGAAAAAGAGGAAAACATGTTGATGTAGGTTGTGCATGTATAGTTGAGATATTGAGGAAGTGTTGAGAGTACATGGAGCTATATTTTTTTTGTAGTATCTGAAGATGAGTTGGAATGAAGTAATGATCTGAGATGATGTCTTTGATACTTGGTTTCAAAGTGCTTTTGAGAAAATGTGATAAATAGAGTAAACTATGTTGTGTAAGTATTCATAGTGTGCTCTAGTATTGTTATCTATATTTATTCTATATTGATCCTATGCCTATGTAGATCTGATATTTTGTTCATGGTTGTCAAAGGTTGTTATATTGAAAAATTGGGTTTCTAGATTGTTGTACAGAGCAAGATATTTTCACCATTGTGTGAACCAATTTTTTAGTGATGTTTTTTGTGGCTTGGGAGAAATGTATTTGCTCCGCATTTCTCTGCTGTTTGGATTTAGGTTGTGTGGATATGGGAAGTTTCTTATAATGTTTGTATCTTTCTGTAGTTAAGGTTTTACTTGATTTGGTGCAGTACAAAGTGAGTTTCATTTGCTAGTATGTGAATAAGGTTTACCAGCTGTTCTGAGTTGAAGTATTTTTATGATGCAAGCTTGGATGAAGTATTTGATGAATCTCGAGTAGTTCATGAATTATTCTAGATCATGTTCAAGTGAGTTCTATTATCCAAAATTTTTAGATTGATTTAAGGAAGTGTGTACTTAATGATTATGGTGTTTAACATGGGTATTTTCCAACCTTGTGTTAGCACTATATGTGAGGCTTATAAAAGCATGTTGAGTTGTGTTGGGATCTATTTGGGTCCTAATTAATTATTTATATAGGTCACCTTCATTCCTATCCACCATAGGAATGCTTAGGTTGAATTTGTATGTATAATGACTAGTTGCCAACATTGGAGAAGGTTTTTGAGGTTGAGGTTGATATAAATAAGTGTGGTGTTGTTATGAGTTAAAGGTATGAAAGAAGAGAGAAGCAAGATAGATGTTAGATTAATGCGAGTGATGCAAATTTGAGCAAAGCAATGCAAATTTAAAGTGTTAGAGTTCATGAAGGTAGTGAGATGAAGGCATCCAAAATCATTCAAGCAAGGTTGCAATATTATTGGAGCATTGTGGTGGATTCCTTTTTGCATTGAGAAAGTGTTCTCTGTGTAACATTCTCTTTCTATCTTCCTGTATTTCTTTCTATGGCAATGAGCCCTAGTTGTGAGCCTTTTTGGACAATGTGTCCTATTTTGGCAGCGAGCCCTTGTATTGTTTTTGCAATTACTTATATTTTGAGCTAATCCTCACTGTGATTTTTCCCTCATTTGGTTTTCCATGTAAATTTGGTGTTCTCTTGTGTATGGTGTAGCTATTTAAGTTTCTGTTATCTACATTTCATGTTTAATCACTTTAATAGAATAAGGGTTTAATGAATGCATATGGATCTGATTACTGTTGAGGGCTTTGAAGGTTCAATTTGCTACAAATAATTCACCCCCCTTAGTTTTCTTGTTCATTCAACATAGTTATTCTTTATTATTTGGTCCAGTTAGAATGTTTAAGAGGGATAGGCCAATTGCAGTCCCATTGATGTAGATATGGGTACTATAGTGTCAAAAATTTTACTCCCTTCTTGGAGATAGTACAATTTCACACTTAGTTTGGACCTATTTTAGTACCCTTGTATTCATGTCCCTTAAATCATCATTAATAGGCCCCTAAGACCCTTTATTACGAATCCCTAGGATTCTCGACAAATTCAGTAAATACATTCAATATTTCAACCCCCTGACATTCTCTCACCTTGAAAATCTAGGGTGAGACCCATACACCACCTTGGGCGTATGAGTCCCGTTTGGGTCCTTTTTAAGGTTTGAGTAAGAAATTAAATTCTTTAATTCAAATTTCACAAATGTTAGCATTTGGGATCTAATAAATGGTAAATTAGATGGGATGCTTATAAAATCTAAGTTTCACACTCATTTTTGACAATTAGGAACTAGAGAGAATAAGACAAGTGATCAAGTAAGCCAAAGATTCAAGAATTTGCATTCAAGAGAAAGGAGAAAGTAAATTTGAAGTCTTGGAGAAAAATTATAGTGTTTTTGCAGGTCTTCAAGCTCACTTTCATTTCAAGATCAAGCATTTCTAAAGATTGATGATGGTTTCGTATGGAGGTTCATGATGGATTCTAAATTGGGCAGATGCAACAAGCCATTGAACCAAGCCTAATGACTTGTTTCCTAAGTGATTCCATCTTCCATTATCATTCTACTTTCTACCTAAAGGTACATGCATTCTTATGGCTTATTAGGGTGATTGAAGATCTCCCAAAGTGAGTCATCATCATTTTCATGATTCATGTATGCATCCTATTCTAGCACATTAGAGTAGGGTTTCATTGCATTTTAGATCTCTTAATCATAGTCACACTTAAGACTAGGGTTTTCACACACATTTTTATTTCAAATCTATACTTTCTGTCAAGGTTTAATTACCAAACTAGGGGTTTGAACAAGGAAAACCACCCATAAGGAAATCAACACAACATTTTTTTTGCATATTTCTAACATGTTCGGATCTAGAAGTGAAGTTTAAAAGACATAGGAAGGAAGTGTAGAGATAGGAGAAAAACTTTAGATCCTATTTTGTGGAAAGGAGTATCAACACTAAATCGCTCCTCTAGGTGTATGAGTCCCACTACAACCCTTTTTGCTAGTTTTCTATAGATCTTGATCAGTTACCAGAAGATTTCAAATTCTGCCTAGATTCCTATAGCAGGACTAAATTGGATAGCCTGACATATGAGTCCCAATGCACTTCAAAAAGTAGAATTTCAGAGTTGTAGATCTTACTTGGAATCCATCAGTTTATTAGGTTCCTTTCTGTCTAATTTTTGTTTGTTAATTTGATTTAATGCTTTCAAGTTTTTAGGGTTTTATGCATAGAATTTTCATTTCTCCTTTGAAGATTCATTTAATGGTGAACTCCCATCTAATCACAAAAGGAATCCACTATTCCTTCCCTCAATTGAGTCACTTGGTTGAGGGATCTTGGTTTCCCAATGGTTAAAGTGTGAAATAGGTCCTAAGTTCTATCGCCCAAAAGGTGGAACCCTATTTCTATTTAATCATTTTGGTGAACCTGACCTTGGGACCTTGAATTTATGATTTGGAGAAAATTGTAGGTCCTAGATCTAGTTTGCACTAAATTTGCATTAGATTTGCATTAGTTGAATTGCATCTAGGGCTCTTAAAAATTGCATTAGTGAAAAGTGCATAAAGGTTACATTTTTGCATCTTGCATCATTAAATTTCACTGGAAATCTATCATTGCAAACAATAACATCAACATACAACTTAGAAACCTTAACATCAACTCAAAATTTGTTGAATTTGGTTCAAAAACCCTAATTTGGGGCTCATTCACCCACCTGGGCAATTTAGTACTTGTATAGGTTGTTTTTTTAGAGTTTTGGGTATTTTGTGTTGTTTGTTTCTCACTATTTAAACCTTCCAAAAACCCTAATTGGGACTTATTCACTCATCTGGGCGATTTAGTCTCAAATCTAGTATAAATTTGTATTTTATAGCATTTAAAACTTCATTTGTGTTCTTATGTTTGTTGTTGTTAGATCTCTATTTTAGTTTGTGGAATTCATACTTCATTCATTTCATTAAATTTGGTTTCATTGCAAGTACATGTTAGATTACTACACTTTTGTTCCATTTCTCACATTAGTTCATAGTGTGATAAGATTAGATTACATTTGGAATTCATTAGAAAATAAAACCAAAACACTATTGAAACCAAAATAATCACAAATCGATGAGCCCCTTGGAGAAAGCATAGTTATTTGAGTATGCCAAATCTCTTTTTCCAAGTTAACTTATCCTTCTAGCCCTTTAGTAGTGATGAATTTGACTTGTTAGATGAAGCCCTTGAGGATTTTATCTCACAAGATTCATCCACTAAGGCTTGTTATAACAAACCAAAACAAAGGGAATATATTGTTGTCCAACCTCAACTCACCCTTTACCCACCTTCAAACCAATCTCAAATTCAAAACAAATTCATTATCATCCTTGAACCACTTAAGAATAATATTTCATTGAAATCAAGTTGTAATACCATTGCTCATACATATGACACTGGAAACAATCCACAACCAAGACAAATAGCTTTAACATCCCTCCCTTTGCCTCAACCCATCTTGCCTAGTGCTCCTCATTAGCCTTCACATAGTGGGAAGGAGTATGAAATTTTTGAAAAAATTAAGAATACTCCCACAAAGATATCTCTATGCAATCTAATTCAAAATTCACCTAGTTATCATACTATGCTTCAAACAGCCTTGCAACAAGTTCTGATTCTCTCTAGTGCAAATCCAAGTGATGTAGCAACTCTAATTCAAGGAATGAATGTGGTAAACATAGATATTACCTTTCATAAAAATGAGTTACCTCCATTGGAAGTGAGAAATAAAAATGATGCCTTCATGATAATAGCTATCTTCAATATAATAGGAATAAAGTGAACCCTTGTTGATAATGGCTCAACTCTTAATGTGTGTAGTGTAACTCTTTTGGATAAACTTGGTGTGGATAAGTCAAATATTAAACCTGATTCCCTATCGATTCGAGGATTTGATAATGTAGGAAAGTAACCACTTGGTGTGATCACTTTTCCTATTATAGTTGGAAAGGCTACATTACAAACCCCTATCCACATTATGCCTCATAATATTTCATACAATCTCATTTTAGGAAGACCTTGGATTCATGAGATGAATGTAGTGCCTTCAACTCTTCATCGTATCATGAAGTATGTCTATAACAATAAAGTGTACCAAATTGAAATAGATCCCGAGCCCAAAATTTGTTTACAAATAGAAAAAGGAATGCCAAATCCTTTAAAGACATTAATCCCAACTTCAAAGATATAATCTATGAAAGAAGAGCAACAAGATATGGAAAAAAGTGTCAAAGTTATTAGAAGATGATTGGGGCTCCTTAGATTTCACACTAACATTTATGGGAGAATACAAAATTACAACAAAAGAAACTGAAAAGAAAAAGAAACCAATGATAATGTCAATGCAGAATTTAGAATAAAATTCACAAGCATCTACTTCATCTACTCTAGAAGAAGACATAAGCTATACATCAAAATTTGATGAGATAGACTACCAACAACCACCAAACTCAAAAGAAATGGAGAAACTTTATGGAAAAGGTTATGAGCTTATGAAACAACTTGGCTATAGTGGAAAAGGATGTGGAAGGAAAGAGTAATGCATATGTGTTCCTATAGAGCTTAACCCACAAGAAACTAAAATTGGTTTGGGATATTTTCTTTCTAAGATAATGCAAGCAACGAAAAGACCCTCACTCAACATCAACACTGTCATGTGTAACCCTAATAAAACAACTCTGACTTTGAAGCATCTTGAATTGATTGATACAACTTGTTAAGAATCATTGGAATACTTTGAAGATGATGAATCCTTGAAAGAAATGTTATGAGTTTATGACAATCCATTTAATCCCCTTAAAAAGAAATGGGTTACATGTGCTATGGTTAGTGCTAAGCAGGAAGACAAAGAGAAGGAAAGTAATGAGAATGATAAGGACAACAAAGAATACAATCCTGAAATTCTAAAAAAATTTGCACTTCCTTTGCGTGATACAATCAACATACTGATGGATACCACTAACGAGGAGAAAGTGATTAAAAATAGGAAAGTGCTTTGATGAAGATGAACAAGAGGACCATGCAACTTTACTTCATGAATTTCCCAATTTTTTTGCTTGGAATTATTTAGATATGTCGAGAATTAATGCTAAGATAGTGACATACATCATAGTCCTTGTAGAGGATGCTAAACTGGTAAAAAAAAAAGATACAAAAGATGAATGCTAGGATAGACTTATTGGCTAAGGTTGATATTAGAAACTCCTGGAAACTGGTTAAAGAACGTAGTCGCAACATATCGGAGAGCTATGAAATTGATATTTCATGATTACATACATAAGATTTTGGAAGAATATGTAAGTGATATTCTATCCAAATCTTTAACTAGACAAGACCATGTGAATATCATTTGAAAAATCTTTAAAAGAATGTGAAAATATAACATGAGATTGAACCCTAAAAAGTTTGTCTTTGGTGTAGATAGTGGAATTTTTTTAGGTTTTATAGTATCTCATAAAGGTATTGAGGTGGACAAGAATAAAATCGATGCTATCATTAACATGCTACCTCCTAGAAATATTTCTCAATTGCGTACTTTACAAGGAATAATTTAGGCTATCCATCAATTTCTAGCATCCTTAGCAAATCAAACATTACCCTTTATGCAACTCCTTAAGGAAGAGGTTCAATTTAATTGGAATGTGGATTTTAAACATGATTTTGAGAGTTTGAAAGATTATCTTGCTATACTTCACCTATTTTACAACCCGCTATGCAATACAAATCGTTTATCCTTTATACAACAATATTAGACCATGCTCTCGCAACATTGTTGGCTCAACAAGAGCAAAGTGGTAAAGAACATCCTATTTATTACATTAGCTAAACTCTAATTGATTATGAGACATGATATATGATGATAGAAAAATAATTTTTTCCTCTCATGTTTGCTACTAGTAAATTGAGACATTACTCACTAAATGTTGAAATCCATCTGATGATAAAATTCAATTCTTTAAAACATCTTTTCACTAAAAAAAATTTATTGGGACACTTAGCTAAGTGGGTTATGCTATTAATTGAGTTTGATCTTAAGTTTGTCTCTCAAAAGGAAATCCAAGGACAAGCTTTGACCAACCAATTAGTTGATGCTCCCTCTCCTCTAGCATTACCTAATATTGACTCATTCCTTGATGATAATGTGTTGATGATTGAAACTAATACATGGGAGTTATATTTTGATGGATTTAAGAGTAGAATTGGCTATGAAACAAGGGTTATACTAATCCTGCTCACAGGAAATCCTATTCCCTTACATCTTACCGCTTAATCTTCCTATGAAAAAATAACACAACAGAGTATGAAGCTTTAATTGCTGGAATACACACCGCTTCAACCCTAGGAGCTTGGAATATTAAGATATTCAGTGATTCACAATTAGTCATTAAGCAAATAAATGGATCATACCAAGCAAAGAAAATTATCAAAATATAAGGATCTCATAATGTCTCTCTTAGACAACTTTGCTTTATATACCATTAATAATATGCCATGAAAAGATAATCAACACACAGAGGCAATGGAAAGTGCAACTTCCCTTGTATCTCCTCAAGACATTTCAACAAATTTCACATTCATTGTCCATACAATTATGCAACCATCAATAGAAGACAACTTCAAAGAAGTATTATTAACCACCATAGAAAGCTCTAGTGAATGGTACACACCAATATTTAATTATTTTAAAGAAGGTACCTTTCCTAAGCCGACAACTAAGAATAATCGAGTCTACCTTTGAAAAATTTAATCCTTGCAGATATTCTGTATAGAAGTGAATTTTTTTTTGGGACCCTATGGACTACTCTTGCACTTCTAGGTTTTTTTCACCTAAAAGGAGAGAGATAGGGCCAAAAATGCTAATGGATCACACAAATTAGAATGTATGCAATGTTTTTTAATGTAAATGAAATTAACTAAATGCAATTGACTAATTTGAATGACTGAAAATGAAAGCAAAACTAAGATTTATGACTTGTTTGAAAACATAGTGTGAAATGCAAATAACTATGTAAATGAAGAAATAATGCAAAACAAAAAGTACAAAGATGAATCTGAGTGTATCTAGATGAATTGTGATGGTTCTGGAGTGTTTTGGATGCTGATGGAAATTACTGAATTTTCACAGTGGGACTTATTCACCCAAGGTGGCGAATTAGTCCTTCACCTGGTGAAAAATTGTCAGGAGTTGGTTTCTGTTTGTTGGGATTCAGAATTTGAAAATATTCAGATCTTCAGTCCTAAGGTGGGACTCATTTGCCATAGGTGGTGAATTAGTCCTCTCCCAAATTCACTACTGTATTTGAATCCAATTTTTGATGAAAGTTTGTTGAAATATCGATAAACTATTGTCGAAATAACGACAAACCTCTCAAATAATTTTTGTAGCTATATTTTTGTCACTTTCCTGACCAACTGTTAAATGTCGAAACAACAACCCAACTTCGTCAGTCATCATCACAAAAAATGGATTTGGTTTTCTTCAGAATATCGATGAAAAGTTCATCTATCTACTAACAAAAAATAAACAAAACAAAATTGGCATGCCTCTTTAAAGCATCAAAACAACAATAGAAGTTCATTGGAATTGTGATGAACTGGACAAGTCCTTATGATGAAACTTTTGTTTCAACTATAGAAAATTTATCAAACATTTTTGCTGGTTTGTCAGTTACTTTCGTTGAAATTTCAATGAGACAATGCAATGTTTTTTTTTAAATATTCATTCAAATGTTGTCATTCTTTCCAAGGTGCTCTTGGCTTCTTTCAATGGGTATTATTCTTACTATCCTTTCATCCATATTTCGTATGTTCCTGCTTGATGGATGAAATTAAGTGTCATTCCATAAAATTCTTCATCTTTATTGAAAATACATGAAACATTAGGTAAAAGCTTCAATAATTCTATACAGTTCAAGAAAAACTTCAAGGTTATTAATTCATGTCATTCTATACATTGTACAAATCTAAGTTGAATGCAACTAATTTGCAAATACTACAAGCCATTTAATGAAACAAATCACATTTGTTGTATTTGTCATGGATGTCCATGCCCTATTCCAAGGCTACAATTTTACCACAAACTCAAAGAATGTTGTCAAAAGTTGTTGACATTGACTCCACTTGACAATTGGAATTGGTCCAGTATGACACAAATATCAAAGGTACTATGGGAAAAGTTGAATAGTGGCCTAGGGCTATATAATTTGACATGTGTTTTGTATAATTTTCAAAGGGAATTGCTGCAGTTGAGCTTCAATAGAACCTCATGCCTAGGTGCATCAATGTGAAAGATGTAAAAATTATGGAATAGCAGAAGAAAAGTCCTTGAAAACACATGTCTATCCATCTGTGACTATCCACCTATTGAGTTGCAAATTGCTTCTTGTAATAAGAGTTTCTAATAGCACATTATAATTGATGTGTATCCAGATCCTTTACTGATCAATAAAAAATAATCAAATTCATGAGATAACAATAAAAAGTATAGCCTCTCTTATGGAAATACTTACCTACGACACAAAAAATAAGCAGTTGAAGTATATTCATACAAGGTGGATGCAAAAAGACCTACATGAGCACACAAATGCAAGAGATTCATTCCTCAATAATGTGTGCAAAAATAAAAGTTGTAGAGTTTTGGCATATACTAGTAGTATTGTAGTTTTGGCTTCATAATGCAATGAGATAACCAATTTGATCGCTATTTATAAAATGACAAACAAAATTGAAAAAAAACTGAAGAATACTCACTATTCAATGTAACATCGAGATAAGTAATGAGTGCCAACTTCTGTTGATCCCTACACACAAAAACATAGATTGGCCTATGAATTGTCTTCATAATGTACTCTTGAACACAAGAAGAAATACCCAACCACCGAAAACATTAGTCTATGACAATATAGGCAGAGAGTAATAATTTTTATGTAATAGAAAGTACCTAACCTTGACAAGATTGATCAATTTCCTAGTTTTAGATACTATAGGAGGGAGAGGGAATCATGTTTGGCATGTGGAGTAATCTAGACTCTTGAAAATGCATGCACATGGGATGCATTGAACATGAGAATTTAAGTAGATGTTGTAATTTGCATTTTCAAATATAAATAAATAAAAAATATCTCAAAATAACATTGAAACTAAATGAAGCTGAAATTTAAACAGTGAGTAGAATAACAATTCATTAATTCCCTAAGCATTTGATAGATTGATAATCACAAAAATAATGTAAAGCCTAATTTAGGCCTCAATGTTTGAGCATGGAATATGCCAACAACACCATCAAAGAAACTAGAAAATACTAATTGACTATGACAGGAGTAGGTAGCATTAGATATTGTAGCAGGAAGTGAGACAGATGGAACCCACTTCAAAAAGTCATCAAAATGCAAACTGCTAGTTAGGAAAATACAAAAATAGATGGAACCTATTGTCTTGAAGGTCTGATAATTGGTTATAGTGAGAAGGTATAAATAGTTGTTAATGTGCCTTGGTGATTTGGTATAGGCGTTTGATTGTTTTTCCTTGAAGGGATACAATTGCAATGCAGATTGATATGATGTAAAGTAGAGGATGCGAATGGTTCTCTAATCAAGTTTTGATGTTGTATACTAGAGGATGTGAATGGTTCTCTAATCAGGTTTTTGATGCAATGACATACAAAAGGAACATCATTAAGAGAACAAATGCAAGAAAATAGATCATAGAGCAGGAGTCATAGAGCATGAAGTTTTTTGTGGAAGGACTTGCGCCATGAAATTTTTGTGGACAAACTTGGAGGCTTGAAGCATATGAGGACATGAGTCTTAGGTTTTACATGCTAAATTTCAAGACATGGAAAGTGATCATAGATATGAATTGGTAAACAATCCAAAAGACTATCCCGTGCCCTTAGCAAAGGTTATGACTGTGATGAATTTTTAATGGTTTTATGCACTATGAGTCTCTAATGGATTGGTAGACTGTGGTTTATCCTCCACAGGTCTTTATGAAATATGTTTACTCTTAGTAATGTATTAATGACTATTATCATTTTTTTAAAGACAGATTAATGACTGAGATTGAAGCATTATGACAGTGTGCTAGTTATGGTTGTGGCTTAACAAGGGTAGATTTTGGTAAGGAAGACAATAAGTTGAATGAATATAAGTAGAGAAATTTTTGCATACCTATAGATGGTACAAAATTTCATGGTTAAGTGGAATCCTCCCATCAACAACAAGATCCAAATATCCGTGTATCTATCTCAATTGAGCCTCTTAACCCTTCAGAGCTGTCAATTTTTCCACTAACTTGTTATGCACAAAAGTCAAATTTTAGAGTTATGTCACCACTAAAAATGAAAGAAACAGAGCTTTGAAACCAAATCCACACACAACACAATGTGGTATTCATAAAAAGCCATACAAACAAACTAAACTCAAAACATTGGAATGGAAACAACTTCAAATTATGATACAGAGCATGGTTTCACTTTACTCAACTGGAGGCACATTTCACAATAATGGGTTCTTCATCCAAAACATCTATATGAGGTTCAAATAGTAAAGAGATTGATGAAAGATAGAGGAATTAAAAAGATACTTGGATGTAGTTGGATTGAAGGCTGTAAACTGGTACATGTTTTTTGTGTAGGAGTCATATCACATCCACAAACATGGTAGAGCTATGCAAAGCAAGAGAAATTGGCTTGGAAAATGAAGGCATCAGGGTATAAAGAATCATTTTTCTACCACCATAGTGAAAAGTTAGTACTTTCTTTCATCTTTGCATATTGGTTTGATGCTTCAAATGATACATTTCTTATATTGAAAAGTGCATTACCTTATTGAGCTTCTCTTTGTTTCAAGAATAGTTTAATATTCTCTACTTAATAGGGCCACCCATGTGATGGTGGAAGCTCATTTGGACCCTCCCCCCCCTCACATCACTCACAATTCCCCATACCCGATCATATAACATTAATCATTCATTCATCCATTAATAACATATAAAATTCATTCATTAACATATTCACATTCATTCATTCATCCATTAATAACATATAACATTCATTCATTAACATATTCACATTCATTCATTCATCCATTAATAACATATAACATTCATTCTTTCAGTTTTTACATATTATCAAAAATATGGTTGTCATAATATGATTACAATCACTTTTTTTGTTTCTTTTTTGAAGCCAAAAAAAGTTGAAGTGGAGTATCATTTTATAAATCATCTGTCCCCCCTTTAGTTGTTCTACCCTCTGCTCATGATCCTAATGTATGCCTAGTCGTGTACTCACGATGTGGATGCCATTGCAAGGGGGGTCTATTGCAATAACAAAGAAATGTTAAATTGATATGTTTTATTATTATTGTTACAAGTATTTCATTAATTAAAAGAACATTAGAGTGGTTCTCTTTACTTGATGGGGCCACATCATGTTCCTGATTTTGTGTTATACCCTCATGCTCAACATGCTGAACACCCTCTAAATCTTGATCTAGAGTTGAAACACGAAAGGTTACATTAATTAATACACCAATTGCAATTAAATATGTTTTAAAAAAAATTAGAGTGGTCCTCTTTACTTGATGGGGCCACATCATATTCCTGATCTTCTCTAGTCTGATCATGCTCAACATGTTGATCATGCTCTACATGCTCTAAAGTTGAAACACGAAAGGTTACATTAATTAATACACCAATTGCAATTAAAGATGTTTAACTATATTAATCCATACTACATTTTGTATAGCACATGAATACATCCAGTACCAGGATGTACACCATGAACTTCACCTGCAGGTTGTGCTCCACCCTCACCAGGTTGCATTCCAATGTCATGTGCAGCATTATCATTGCTTGTATGTTTAAAAAAAATAGGCACATAATTACTTTATGGTGGAAATTAATATTGAATAGATTGCACAAGTATTCAATTTTAAATAAACTTTATTGATTTTATTTACTTGTGTGTCGGATGTAGTGGAAGATTGTGTTTTCCCAGTCAAGACTCTTAGGCGTTCAACCATGGCTCCACAGCCTTGCTGGAAGGAAATCTTCAGGTCCTTTTTTGTGGGCACTCTGTTGAATTCAGAGCCCTGTATTTTTGCATAAGATCATGAATTTTGCTTCTATGGTGTGATAAAACCAAAATTGTTTGTAATTTATTATTTGGATGCAATATTTCATTTATTGATACTTACAATTCGTGCGGCTAATTTCATATAACCACCAGAGCCAAGTTTGTGCTTCCTGTGTTTTTCTAGTCTTACTTTTGTTGGCTTCGATGTGTTGGGCATCCTATGAAAAGTTTGAAATATGTTAGATTATGTAAAAAGAAAGAGTAATCAGTAGATAATTACATTGTTGATAGTATCACATACCTTCATTGGCATGATGGTGTCTTTCCTTTTTTCTTTTCAACCTTCTCCTTTCCATCTAACACCAGGTCCTTCCACACCCTCTCCATAATCATGGGGGGACGCTTGTACTTTTTGTTCTTCTCTAAATGTGACCTATATTGGTCCCTCACATACTTTAGATAGGTACCAAATTTCTTAAGGACCTTGGTTCGGTTGAATGTTTTATCACCGAACAACACAACTAAGTAGTTAATGAGCTCATATTTTAAATCTTGATTTTGGGAATTCCACCATGTAAGTATGGTGGGCCCGAAGAGCTCCAATGTAATATCACTTAGATTTTTATAAAACAAAATCATTTCCTGCAAAATGATCATGGGATCATTAGTCTAAAAAGAGTGATCAATAAGTAAATTTCAATTGGATTATATAAAATAATAATTAAAACATTTTAAAGTACCTGGGACCTTCTCTATCTTTATGGGAATGAAATCCTCGGTCACCACAAATGTGACCATCAATGTTTCCGTACTAGTAATACGGGAAGATCCAAGAATTGCTACTAAAACATCACTAGTACTAGTGGCCTCTGCATCCCCAGGTACATGTCCTGACACATGTTCTGGCATGTGTTCGCTACCAAAGGGTGCACTATCAGATGCTTGCATGGTATGTGTTGCCAATATTTCGGTCAACAATATAGGCATGGATGATGGGGTTGGATGATGTGATGTATGCACATGAAGATCATGATGGGCACTTGTACCAACCCCTACTCCTCGGGAAGCACTTGTAGTACCTTGATCATGGCTAGTAGCATCATGAAGACGCAAAAAATCCTATAAAAACAACACATATTTTAGTTCATGATATAAAAGAGTAAAAAATATAAAACCATGAATGAACTTATGTTATAATTAAAGACCTCATGACAACTTACTTGCAAGTTTTGTGCTCTCTCAGTCAATATCTTAACCCTCTCTCTTATCTCATTTGTTTGAGGCACTATGAATAACAGGTGAAGAATTTCTTCATTGCATTTTTTGTGGGTCTTCCTTATCATATCGAGAGGGTTTGTTGAATATGTGATGTCATCATCACATAATAGTGACTACACCTCCCTATGGATGCTCTCCTCTACTATTGGTGCCTTTCCCTGATCAGCCGACCACAACAAGAATATTAAAAACATTATCAAAATTAACCCAATAAACTTATGAAAAAAATAAAAATAAAACATTTTTCTCATATCTAATTTGTACAATTACAATGAGGTAAACCTGTCAGGTAGAAGTGACTAAAGATGCATCACGATCTATGCTCTGGGCCAGAGCCTTCCCCGTACGATCAATGTCCCGTTGTGACATAAATTAAATATAAAAAAAATTACTGAAATGAAACCAATAGACTTATGAAAAAAAAACATAATAATAAAATGGTATATTGGAGTCATTAATTGGAGGTTGGGTAAAATGGTATATAGTACGTACCAACCCCATAGTAACTGTGTTTGTATTTAAGCGATTCAAATTGTAATTGATTAACAACTCTTCCCCTACAGTTATTGATTTTATTGCACATACGAATACATGGTTTCCCTCGCGTGCCTCAAATATGCAATTGGGTTGCTTATTTGTTGACCTAGGTTGTGTACTATTTATAAACCCTACAATATTCCCTGATGCTTTTGGCCTTCCATTAATGTACATAGCCACTCCTTTATTTTGATCCTTATCTTTTAGCTATATATAATTTGTTGATAGTGCATACCTATGCATACTTCATGTATATCGAACCAGTTGCATCCAATCTTTGTTACTGTAATAGGGTCTGACATACTCCATCAATTCAGTAACTTTGTCATAACAGACCTTTATGCTGTCCATGCAAAATAGGCCCAAACCATGTAATGACGCATTTTAAAAGCATGATATATATCCTTGTTGGACACAAAAATTAGTGTTTATTGGAGGTTCTGGTAACCCATTGTTTCCATAGATGTTTGTACCTCATGGGCACTCGATGTCGCTTCTATTCTCTCATCATCATAAGAACATGACTTCTTTAGCAAGAAAAATTACATGCGCTTATAGAATTTTCTTTCTAATCTTTGATCTCTAGTTGATCTCCCTCTTTTAGACATACTACATGTCTCGCTTTCCTTTTCTCTTCCTGAATTTCCCTCGCTTGAGGAAGACAGATCTGACACATACCCATTTGGTGGTACCTACACTCATAAGGATGTTGGATGAAGTTCTTTCATGGTGATGTGTGATCCCAATGACATTATGATTAATCTATTATTTCATTAAGGAATTTGATAGGTTATAAGGTAATCAAGTCTTGATAGGATTGCAAGTTATTGTTACTACCATCCAAATGTGTCCATCACAAATCAAATCTACTTAATGTTTTAACTCCCAAACTTTGTAACAAGTGTTAAATGTGACTATGGTCCACCAGTTACACAACGAAGGCCTCAAATGTATTCTCTAATTGTATACTATATACGTAGTTCCTCTAGGATAAATAAGTCACTATATACTATATTCTCTAATAGGGACGAAGTGTGTACTAGGCCTAGTTAAGTCATCATAAGTTTATGCTTTGGCAATAAAAAATGTTTAAGTCATCTTAAATATTCATATGTCTAATTGCTAGGAGACTTTTGGTATGTTTTAAGGTAGGATGAGTGGTTGCATCAATGTTCTAGTTCTCTATGACAAGGTTTCAACATCTTCAAATAGTGAAAGTTAGTGCTCATATTCATTTGAAACAATGAAATTTTGATTATGTATGATGGTAGGATTTGATAACTTAGAACCCAACAAACTTAAAGTTAAAATAAACTTTTTCAGTTTAAGGGGTTAGCACTTTCTTTCATATTTGCGTATTGGTTTGATGCTTCAAACGATGCATTTCTTATCCCACTCCTATCATATTGTATTCCCATCCCATTGCAATTGTTGCAATTTTTGGAGGAGTTGATACCAAAATTTCATAGCAAATACCACGTTCTTGAAGCAATTTTCTATGTTTTTACTATTTTTTAAAAGTTCTTTTTATGTTGTATGGATCCGTACAAGCTTGAAATGCTTTGAGATCATTGGTGTAGATAAATATATGTGTTCCCTTTCATTTTCATTTGTTTTGAAGTGCTAAATCACTATTTTGTGGGAGAAAACAATCAAATACATGGATTGCCCTATTTTGCCTGTGTAAGGGTTTGAGGGCTAAATAGAAATGACATCCACCAATCCACCCACTGTCTTGGAACTCTAACTCAGTGGATTGGTGTGCAACATGGTATGATAGAAGTTCATTACATTTATGGGTCTATTAAAGAAAGAAACTTGGCACGAAATTAATGCCCTAGGGCTGACAAGGGCAATTTTCTTGTGAATTTGTGGTTGTTAAGTCAAGTTTTATCAATTTGATGGATATCTTGGTAGAGTCATGGTGACACTATTTGATGGTGCAATCTCTACTTCGAAAAAAAAATATCTCTAACAACTCTAAGAGCTATAATGGGATGGAATTAAAGGAACCTTCATATGAAGGATTTTCTAATGAAAGACCTTTTAATTAAGGTCTTCATTTGAAGGTCCTTCATGAAAAGGTTCCTTTTATAAAGAATTTTGGACATGAAATATTTAAAATAAAAAATACCTTCATTTGAAAGTCTTGACATGGTATGATTTTTGAATGAAGGTTCTTCATTCAAAGGTCATGACGACATCACCTTCAAATGAAGGTTCTTCATTCAACTGGCATTTTGTAATTTTGAAAATTTGGGATTATTTTTTTGCCTCATCCCACAAGTGGGACACACTATTGTGAAAGCACTCATTAACAAAGAGATGACTGTGTGATACTAATCTAGGATTAAAAATAAATCCATTTGAGCCTTTTATAAATGAAAGGACATTTGATGCAATCATATGCCTTGTCAAAGTTTTAACTTAATAGTAAGGGCATCATGAGTAGTTTGTTGGGCCCATTCAACAATCTCTGATGCAAGGATTGAATTGTCTAGAATGTATCTACTATCAAGAAAGCCAATTTTTTTACCTATATGACTATATCTCAAGCAATAGGTTTAATTGTGATGGAAATGATATTGAAAAAGTTTTTGTAATCTAGGTGTTGAGAAGCATAATTGGCCACCATCCTAGGAAAGATTCTTCATTCTCACTTTTAGGTGTTAAAATTTAACAATACCTTGATTGATGAAAGATCCCAAAGAGCCTTTCTCGATGGTATCCAAGTACACATAGCAGCGGTCTTCTCTTATAATGTTGGACATGATTTAAAGAACTTAGCTAGGAATTATTCATTTAACCGAAGGTTTTCTCATAATGCCATCATTGGAAAAGTACATATCAAATTATTCTATTATGAAGAATTGGTCTATGTGCCTCTAGTAATCACTATAAATGTTTGTAAGGATAAAATGACTAATTGCATCAGGTAGGAGAGAATCAACTTTGAGTTCTTCAAAGATTATATTCCTCTATTCATAATTTTTAAGGGTTGTGTGTGGAGGAGGTTATCACTACCAAGAAGGGAGGAGACCTTTCCTTGCATATGTTTGTGGTGGAGGTATTAAAGAAGAATTTGATGCCTCTATTCCCATTAATTAGATCTAGCTTAGCCTAGCATATACTTGGGATCCTTTGCCCCTATAAACTCCATATGTTTGATTTTATGTTATTTAAGCGTAATTCCATGCTATGTTGAAATATAAGAGGTGGAGGAGGCCAAAAGGAAATAACCCCTTTTTAGTTGTACCTTCAAATTTTTTCTTATTGTTTTATGTTTTTAGCAACTTTGTGGACATAAGATTTGAGGTAGGTCATACAACAAAGAATAACATGTTCCCACCAACAAATTGAACCTCAAAAGTTAGTGGGACTTAATTATGAGTTCTAGATGAGAATGATGACAATGTCAATCTTTTTGGAGGAGGTGGGAGGCATTAAGCTTAACGTGGAGGATGTTGGGGGTAACTAGGTGGTCAACTAGCTAGATTGACATGAGCACATGAAGGATCAATAAGAAAAGGAAACTATAAGTTCAAGTTGTGCAAGATGATTGAAAGGGGAGGGAGAAACATAAAGATTGGAGGAAAAATAAAGATAAAGTGGTCAAATTCACTAAGCTTGTAGAGAGGGCTAAGTCTACAATTGCTTCAGACTCATGTGATGAAGGCTATGTGTGATGAAATCTTAGACCTCAACCAAGATGTGGGTAGATTATGGGAGTTTTGCCAAGACTTGAGGTTGGTCGATAAAAATGTGAAAGACTAAGCTATTTTTTTTTTGTCTTATCTTATACTATTTTACGAGAATGGGGGTGCCAATGTAATGAAGACCTTGGAAACTAGGCATGAAAAATTATGTGTTAAGAGAGAATGGGGGTGCCAAACTTATAGTACTCATTGTCCCTTTGGTCATTGATTTTCCCCGAAAGTGCCTCAACCTCATCCCATGCTGGTATTGACCTTGTTTTCACTCCTCCAAACTCTTCCATGTATACTGTATTGACCTTTCTTTGTTTTCACTCCTCCAAACTCTCTCATTTCATTAGTATTGACCTTGTTTCTAAACTCCAAACTCTCCTTAGTGCTGGTATTGACTTGTTTTCACTCTCCTAAACTCTTCCTCAATGCCTGTATTGAACTTTCACTTCTCCACTCTGACAAGCCACAACCCTGCTCTCAAAGTAGGGTTTTAGAGCATGTTAATTAAACTGAAAGTATGGCACCATTTAGCTTGTGGCTCTTTAATATTATCTCTACAACATACAAGTATATTAGCTATATTTTACACATAATAAATAATATAATTATTCAACTTCTTATTATAATTATATATTATATTCTTTTAACAAAATTATTAAATACATATAAAATTATTATAATTCTAATAATTAATAATAAGTATTTTTATATACAAAATATAATTAATATAATATATATTTAATATAATAGTAATATTAGATTAAATTATATATAATATAATTATATTTATGATTATATAATAGTATATATAGGCTTTTACCTGATATTTTAGAGGATTTTACCTTTACACTATAGCTGGTTTACCATTAAATGGCAATTGAAACTTGTTTTCCAATGGCACAATAGTGGTTTCTAGGCATGAGATTTGTTTCAAGCTCAAATCTCACAATATATATAGCCTATTAGCTAATAGAAAGAGAGATAGAAACTAAAAATATAGAGAATGGGAGAAAGAGATGAACTTAGATAGAGAGAGAGAGAGAGAGAGAGAGAGAGAGAGAGAGAGAGAGAGCATGAGAGAGAAATATAAGTGATACAAAGGAAAAGAGAGAGAGGGAAAAGAGAAACTAAATTTTGATTGGTTGTTTCATGTCAACAATCAAATGATGGCATGTGTCCTTGGGGAGTTATGCTCAAGGTAGCATGACATTTGATTAAAGATATGATAATTCTTCTTTAAGACCTCTTCAATGTACCCATTGCACACTTAAGGAGACAAAGATAAATATAGGGAAGCAGGGTTGATAGAGAGAGAGGGAGATAATGAGAAACATACAAATAGAAAGGGAGACAAAGAGATAGAGAGAGGTAGAGAGAGATAAAGAGATAAGGATGCATGATAGAGATA
>VDFB02182199.1:65547-99032 GCA_007258455.2 Sequoia sempervirens
GACATAAATTACTTTAAATAAGTGCTTTATAACCCATCTAATCAAATCATAACCTATCAAAAATTCAATAGGAATTTTCTAAAGAAAAGAACACTTGACCCAATCATAAGTGTATGGCCTTCGCAGAAAGGAGTGATCCACCTTAGTAATAACAACTACCTGATGTAGACTTGGGAGGCTCAACTCAACCAACCTATAAAACTACCTTTAAGAGGCTTCCAAAAAGTTTAGAATGATCAATTTAAACAATCCAAACAACTCTCAAAGCTTGAAAAACAACAGAAGTCAGATTTCACACTTTGACTCCTTGAATCCTTGTAACGGTGCAAACCTAGTTTTTTCCCAATAACTCAAAACTTTCCCAAAACACTAGAGAAACCCTTGATGGTTTTAGACATCCATTTTGGAGTTATTAAATATAATTCAAGGGAATGTACAAGTCCTTTGGAACAAATCACCAAAATCACCCTTTCTAAGTTGTGCTGGTTAGGCCTATTTTACAAAGCAAGTAGCCTTTAAACTTGTCATATGCCCATGAAACCTGGGGGCATCAATTTTTATGCCTCTGTTGGAACTGTAAAGTTTTGAAAATTTTACAGTGATTTTTCACTCGTTGATTCCCTAAAGAAAACATTATCTTGATTATAATCCATCATAGTCACATATGATCAAATCATTCTTGATGATTTGATATCATGAAAAACCTCCAAAATATAGTATTCAAATAACCCATATCGGCAAGAATTTGTGTAGGTCTCTTTGATTCATAAATCATTATATTCTCATTTTCAACATATTGGTGAAAGAACACAAATGTCACACTGATCAGATTACATAAGAAGATACACATCAGGATGGCATGGTCCATGGTCTCATTGATAAAGAGATTCATCGGCAAGACAAGTTCCATTAGGGTGAAATGAAAAGGTCATACCGAGCATATAGGTCTCACCGATGAAGTTCCATCGACAAGAAACCTATCTTGTCTCATCAATCAAAGCAAAATCCTGAGTTGTATCAGCTAGACCAACGCCATCAGAGTAAGATCCATGAGTCAACACGAGTGCATTTGTCTCATTGATGAAATATCATTAGAGAAACACTCATCTTGTCTTGCCGACAAACCAAAGAAACATACTATCACCAAGACAAACACTATCAGAATGAGTTCAAAATGTCCTCACGACCTACTATGTAATGACGTCCAATAAGATTACATCAGCAGGAGTCTTGGCGACATACTTGAGATCAAAGGAATAATCATCAGGGAGACTTATAACATCGGGAAAATTACTGAATGTCTTAGCGATACACCATGTCTTGCCGATGAAGACACAAACAAATCAAGATAGTCGTCGGGGTGACTCTTGGCGACATTTATATGAATCAGATGGATAGATTATGTGATATTGGCATAATGTATCCCTAACCAAATGAATGTTTAATGAACGTCAGTCAAGCCTAAATGAAAGGATCACCCAAAGTTTGGATTGTCTTGTCGATAGAGCATTTGATGTGACAGTGGGTAAATTCGAAGATCAGCTACACTTGTGTTCAAAGCTAGGACATTAATGGCAGTATTACTACCAAATGTGTTGATGATTTCCTGAATTGAGAAAAGTAATTGAAGGAAAATTTTGCAAAGTTAGCAGCAGAGGAATGGACGAAGGGCCAAAGGATCTTGTGGTCAAAGAATTCTAAATAAACTTGTAAGTTCCTTGCAATTAAATTTATGGTTTTGTGATTCATAAAATGGAAAGCACTAGCTTAGGAAAAGAAAAAGGTAGGAAACAGAGTGAGAGTAATAACCATAGAGGAAAAAAGCAAAAAATTGAAGCAGAGAAGGAACCGGGGGTAGCTGAGAGGAAGTTAAACCATGACTTAATTGATCAATTTCCTGGCTTAGGACCTAAGGCCAGATGATCTGCACAACTTAGGGTAGAAATGGAAAAGTTAGAGGATAAATGAAAGCATATACGAGACATATGGACCCCAATTAGGGGATATGAGCTTTTTATTTTTCATTACCAACGAAGGAACCGATACAAACCATTGTGCAATCCTTGGAAGTTAACCCTAGGGAAACTAGTCTTTCCCAATGTATTTGTAAATGTAGAATTGGTGAAGATGCTAGCTACCTATTATAATCCAAAATGTAAAGCTATTTGTGATCCATTAGACAAAATGTTTATACATGTATCTGAAGCTGCCATCTATGATGTTTTTAACCTAGAGGGAGTGTGTGGTGAAAAAATTGTACTTGAATAGCTCGAAAAGGAATTATGGAGGATGGATACTTTGTACAAGGGTTGGAGGTTGCCACTACATAGGTCTAAGAAAGATGGTGTTTCAGTTCCACTGAATGACAGTGATGGTCCCCCATTCAATGTTGATTTATTTGAACCCTACATGAGGTACACATATTTTTCAGTGTGTCAAGTGCTGGGAATGGAGGCCCCTAAGCACATGTCAATTTACCCATGGTAATTGTAGCAGACATCCAATGTCACAATTCAAGGTTTTTTGATTATGCTTCACACATCTTTAAAGTACTTGATTCAGGACTGATGGCAATAAAAAGCAGAGCTCCTATCTTGCACTTGGATGCTTATTCAATCCTAATGCATATGATAATTTATTATGGACAAGAATTATAGACGTGGCTTGAAAAACTGAGGGTTGTACAATTTGATAAGGAAGGAAGGTTATTACCAGTACAACTCTGGACTACCACTTGGGATTGTAGATTTTCTAATTCTTGTTTTCTACATTTTGAAGAGTTTTTTGTGAAACCACTATATATATTTTACAATCATCCTTGTGAATAATCATTGTTTGATGAAATAAAAAGGTTTTTAAGGCCTAGGGATTTCAATGGACATGTTAACCACAATTGGGGAGACTGGTATTGTCTAGAAGATGCGACCATGATAAGAGTATATGGATTTGAAGATGCACCCTTCATTTTGCCCAAGACATTGCCTGATAGGATTGCATATTTGGAGATTGTTAAGAAATTGGACTATTGAGATGTTATGAATTTGAGTTCTTTCAGAAAGCAGGCATTTATGCCTAGTACATTATGCTTTGGTGATTTCACTGTATTAGGAAGGGATGGATATGATAAGGTTCTTAACAAATTGCTGCAATACAACATGAAGAAGGGTCCATCGTGAAAAGGATTTGATCTAGAAGGGTATATTGATTTTTCCAAAAATAAAATGAACTTGGGAGGATACAATCACATACCTTATCTGTATGATGACTTGATCAAGAAATTGGAAGAAGAGGAAGCCAAAAAAGTTGTTGATGAGTATAATAGGGGATTGCAAGACACAAAACTATTATCTTCTGATGAGGAGGCATCTAGTGATGGTAGGCCTAGCAGTACAATTGATAAAATTTCTAGATTGAGAACTCAATACTACAAGTATGTTCCTAGGGAACTAGATGTTGAAGAGAGTGCAAATACTAACACAAGGCATATAGCATATACATCATTTTTGGCTGATGATGAATTCATTAAAAACTCATAATTTAAAACCTTTTTGTAGAAATTAAAAGGAAAATTAGTAAGGGAATTCGTGGAGAATATTACACCAAGCAATGAGGAACAATTGTTGAATACCTTAAAATCAAGTGTGGAAGAAGAAATGAAGAGCATGACCCCTGAGAAAGGAAGGAAATTATTAGAAGATATAAGTGTCATGATCTTTCCTAGGTTGGATTTGAACTCTGCTTTGGTTTTTGATAGTTTTTTGAAGAATAGTAATGCCACACATAAACTCACTCCTGAGGGGATAATAGAGATTTATGCAGAATCTAAGTATAACTTAGATGAGGGATCACTTATGATATGGGCCCTGTATCCTCCACACAAGAAATATGTTGTAATCAATACTAAAAAGGATTTTGGACATGTAATGACGTTAAAATTTGGTGAGGTTGATCCAATAGCTACAACAAAAATTGACATTAATGTGGCCAAATTAAATAAAGCCCAAATCTAGATGCTAATCAAGGAAAAATAAATGCATAAGATGAATAACAAGAGACTACTCAGAGAAAATGATTGCTTGAAGGACATGATGGGAATCACGCTGGGATCCACAAAGCAATTGAATCATGGTGAAAGCTCCGAGAAAAGAGACCAGTTGGAAGAATCAAATGCGTACTCACAAGGTAAATGTGATGCACTCACTGCAATAATAAGGAAGAGGCAGACCAATTTAATGACTTGGTTGAGTAAGCTCTGGGGAACACATTCACATAATTTTACTGTAGTACAAGAACATAAGAGGATATATGGCAAGATCCGAGAGAAGTTCTAGGAAATAAACCAAAGGGATGCTACTAATAACATAGCTATTGATACTGCCAACCATTTTATGAAAAAAAATAAAGACTTCCATGAAGAATTGAAAGGTGATGAGTAGGGGATGATCATGAATGTCACAAAAAAGGGAATACTAATGCTATTAGAAGATGGAGGGTAACTAAAGGGAAAATATAAATGGATCAAGCAATGTGAGATGATGATGCAAAAAATTCTGGAGACAGCCACATGAAACAATTTGACAATGGATGGGGCATGCGAACAAAATGAGAAGATGATCGAAATGGAGATAGCCATAAAGAATGTGCTGGACAATGCTGATACACATGAGCAGAAATATTACCTAGATTATCTGTCAAACATCCATTTATGGCTTAATAGAGCATAATTTCTAGTTTTTTATTGTTGTTAAGCAAAAGACATTTATGAAACGATGCATCCTTTCACCATTTTGATATATTTATATCTATTTCATAATGTAAAACAAATATAGGAAGATAGGAGAAAGATACAGTAGATAGTTTGCAATGAAACTTTCCTTTAAAAGACTCAGATGCATGTATGAATTTTGATGAAGCTAATGAAGATGTCTGAACTTGTGGCTTAATCTTGGTATTAGCTATTTGTGGAATTGTACAGTTATCTGGTTGTTTCCATTTTGATGCTTTTCTGCTATTTAAATTGATATATCAAGCATATATTCAGTTTACCGATACAAATTTGTTGTATTTGTGTGATGTGATTATTTGGTTCTTTCAAGTAAAGATTAAACCCTTCTATTCAATCATAGTAACTAAAGAGTATTAATTGGATCAATAAGAAGAATCATATAACTAGGATTGTCATTCTATCTCAAGTAGAGTTTGTCAGTCATTTACTTGCATGTTTATACAAGTTATAAACTACATCTGTGTGCCAAACAGTTTGAATTATTTCCATCATAAATTACACTTTTCTAGATCTTCATTAGACTCCATACACCTAACAAGGCACTAGTCTCACACATTTCATCTTTTAGTTTATCCACTTTATTTTTTACATTTGTTAACTGAACATATTCTAATATTAGACATACACTTTATTAGGTTTATATCTATTCACTGTAATATTTCCATTGTGAATAGATTGCTGTAAACAAAATCACATCACTTAAGTCTGCTCAGTTCGCAAAGGTAGACCCACCTAGGTTTGGCAGCACCTGAAGAGAAGAAGGTTCAAATCATTTGGCCTTGTTTGTTACCCTAAAACGTATCAAGAGATTGGAAACCTCTTGAGGTATTCTTACCTGTGTTTTTGAGAGCTAATAGCCTCCAAACCTCCAAATCCACAAAAAGATTCCACTTGTATGGCCAAATTCTCGCCAAACCCAAAGACCCTTGTTTTAGGCCAAAATCATGAGGGTTTATTGAATCTCCTACTTCCACAACATCCCAAACCTCAAAACCAACTCAGAAACAACCCATTAGGTCTGCACATGGATAAAAATTCATAAAATCAGATCTCCCATACATATTTTGTTGAAACCTAGGCTTGAACCTCTCATTTCACATGCTTTTCTTCACAAAACTCTTGACAACAACTATACCTTCTTTATTTCTCATCCTATGCCATATTCATGCATCCTACAATTACAACAGTATCCATGGGGCCTCATACACAAGCTATAGTAATCACAAAATGTGTAAGAGCCCATTTATATCATGTTTGGACTACAAAACCCTCAAAAATAGGGTAACCGGGCTATATGCAAAGAAATGAAGCTTTCTAACTCAAATCAACGCCTTATGCCCTCAAATCAGATTCAAATCAAAGCTAATACATATCTTCATGACATGGAATTGATTTCACATAAAAATATGGCTGTATGTGACCATAATTTGCTATAAAATAGGAAAAATACATAAATTTTTAAGAAAAACACAGATTTTCAAATGTCAAGAGCTTGTATTTTAAATCCTCAACCATCAAAAACCTTTAAAATGATCAATTTATGCCTTTTAAAGGAATTTACACCTCAACCACTGAACAAACACCTCTACAACTAACTTTTTAATCTTTTATGATCACATGAAACATAAAACACACTAATTTCAAGGTTGTTAACATCACTATTGAAATGTTTTAATTTTTTGACCTTTCAAATGCATTGAAACTCCTAGGACACCTCTAAGACCATGCTAGTGGCTTGATAATAGCCTTCTTATTTACTTGACACTAACCTTGCACCCTTTTACATGTAAATTCTCCAATTTTCCTTAAAAAAACTACAAAACTCTTTAGTGCAAGACTCAAACTCATAACTCAAAACTTCACCTAGAACATGAGTAATGGTATTGAGTGACCTTATTCACAATAAAACATTCTTGAAATGCCTAAACCAACCTATTGACCTCCCTAATTATCATCACATGATTAACCATAGAAGATGAGGTGTAGGTGCTCCTGCACCACTACCCCATCCAAAATTTTCTCATATTACACAAAGCCACAATGTTCCTCCAAGATAAGACAATAAAATCCTACCTTATGTGTCCTTGTAATCAAATTGGAGATGATCCTAAAAATGACATTGCAAAGGGTGATTGGTCTAAAAAATCTAAACAACTTTGCAATTATTTCACTACTACGATCAATGTGTCATCTTTCATGAAATTTCCCAAAACACTATTCATTATGATCATATGGAAATTTATAGGAGAGCTACAATAGTTGTAACATCATGAATTAAAATTAAACATTAAAAAGTACATCATGAATTAATTGTGTAATGGCATAAAAATTAAAAACATCATGAATTAATTATGTAACTACATAAGTCAAATATAATTTTATTAAGAAATTAATATCAAATAGATAATATAATTGCATAACTCATACATTTCAATGTCATTGATCTTCTTTTTCATCCAAATCTTTGTCTGTATCATCGGATCCAGATTCAACATTGTAAGGATTGGTCATATCATCATCATCACCATTGATATCAGTTTCGATAATGTCATCATCCACACAGATATCATCTTCATGAACATTAACTCCTACATCATTATGATCTAGTTCCTCCTCTTTGACATCTTCGTCAGGCACATCATCAACTAACTGTTGATCTTGATCATCATCTACATCATCTTCGAGTTCTTTGGTATCTTCTTCTACCACATTATACTTTACCGACCTTCCTCTTGGATCATGTCTAACAACAAATGACCAACTCGGTTTACCTGGAACCTCTAAGTAAAATACCTGCTCACATTGGCTTGGAAGAACATAGGGCTCATTTCTAGCTCACTTGATCGACCTTGTATTAACCATGGTAAATCCATTATCATGTTCAATAATAGTTCTCTTGGGATCATTTTCATTCAATTGTAGCCTGTACCATAGGACAACGAACAAAAATAATTTGAAGGACTTAAAGTCACACTCAAGTATATCATCCAAAATCCCATAGTATTGATTTTCTAAGACTTCTAGATGTATGTCGCTTCTAGATGAAACATTAGTCACCTGAAAGACTACAGTTATCCCAAAATCATAAGTTTTCTTCGTGTCATCCAAATTTTTGATTCAAAATTTATGACCATTCCACCACATAGCCTTGTGGTGTTTCACTTGCAATATGTCAAACATGTAAAAATTGTTGCAATATCGTCAATTGATAAACATATTTATTCTTGGCCGAATGTATGTAAAGAAAAAATCTCAACATATATATACATCAATATAATTGAAAATAATTAAATAATATGGGTGATTAATATATTTATACATACTTGTTTATCTCTTAAACCATATGTTAAATCAATTTCCCTAGGTGTAACATTGGAATCTCCATTACAATGAGCTTCTTTAACCAATGAGGCCACACCTTCCCATGTTAATGTGCGGCCAAATTGTTGACATCATTCAATCCATACCGTCATCCAATCAAGATTGTTTGCGACATACAAATATAGTGCATCCCACTCTCGACCAACTGTATAAAAAAAAATGAAATTTACAAAAAACGTATAATTAGTTAATTATGATAGTATATGACCTTAATTTATAATTGATGTATATTGAAGATTAATAATTAAATAAGTACAATATACATAAAAACCAAATATAAAATTTATTCTAATTAATCTCCATGACCATCTTATAATTACCTCTCACTTTCCTCAATCTACCTTTCTCTATTAGGTACCCTCCTTCAAATTCGTTAATGGAGTTGGGATCCCAAATGTGATCTACATGGATCTTTGCTACAAACTTAGGAAGATATTTAGTAATGTACACCATGGTTTGGTATTCCATATATCCCTCCACCATAGAACCCTTAGGATGTGCTCTTTTTCTAACAAAAGCCTTCAAAAATTTCAAGTGCCTCTCAACCATCCACATTGACCTTGTGTGTACAGGTCCACACAATTCAATCTCCTCTAGGTCATCCCACAATAATGGGTTACACTTTTTGGCCAAACTTGACATTGAAATCAACATTTTTAGAGAAAAATTCACTTTCTGACACTTATAGTAGGTAAACTATTAGGAATTTGAAAATGATGTAAAATAGTGATTTGTGAGATTTTGTCTATATATTTTAAATGTATTTTTTTTAAAAAAATTGAAATTAAATTATAATTTTTTTGCGTCTCCTTTGATAACTAGTTTTTAATAGTAAACAACATTTTTAAAAAGTGGTGTGTACTTCGGCTTGCATAACTTTTTTTCTATAAAGGATAAAATTATGATTCTTTTGAATTTAGGTTGGTAACACAAGTATCTAGTGGTTTCATTTTGTTTCATAGCATTTTGTTGAATATTTTTCTTTTAATTAAGTTTTGAAGTCAAAACATTTATAATTTCGACATAGGTGCACTTTGACTCGTATAACTTTTTTGGTATGTATTGAAATTCAATTTTTCTTTTTTTGTTGGAATGAGGATATCAATACCTAGTTCGTACATATTTTTCAATTTTTTTTCCTCAAATTTACTATTTTTCCACAATGATTTTTCACTTAACTTGATGTTTAGTGAAAAACCTATGTACAGTAAAACTAAAAAATAAAAAATAAAATAAAAACAAAATATATTAAATTTATAGTTGTTGGAAAGAACGTTCTGATCACTATAATAATCCAGCTTGGTTTATCAAGTTGACTCCATTTGCTCCTCCTTCCCAAGCTTCGATAGTAAAAAAATGCATAAATTTTGAAATGGTGGAGGGGAAGGTGAAAAAAGGGGGTTCATTAGAACTCCCCCTATATGGTTCAAGAGGGGGTTCATTAGAAGGGGGGGGGTTTCATTCGAATGGGGGGTTCATTAGAAGGGGGTGGTTTATTCAAACCCCCTTCATTAGAAGGGATTGTAGACATCCAAATTTGGACACTTAATTTATCCAAATTTGTCACTTTTCATCTAAACATCCTCTTATCCGAGTTAATTAAGTAATATTACTATTATTTAATTAATATCCTTAATTCTGCCAAATCCTTAAGCTATTTAATTAATAATTAAATACCTTACCCTCCTTAATCCCCTTTTCATTAAATGAATTAAATAAATATTACATTTATTTAATTCCTCACATGTCATTTTCATCTAATCCTAATCCATCTCCTAATCTCTTCATTAAGGATGTGCACATGCTTAATCCTTGATTAAGATGTGTCACATCTTCCAACTTTTGCAAATTAACTTCTAATCCTCATTAACCCCTAATTATCCTCTAATTATTGATTAGTCAAACCTAATTAGTACCCTGGTCAACTCTCCCCATCTCCCAAGAAATTTTTAATTCCTTTTTATTCATCATAGGTCTCTCTCCTCCCCATGTGAATTTTTAATTCGCATTTTATCTTTCCAAGACTTCTAGAATATTTGACTTGTCACTTCATGCACATGTGACCAATTCTAACCTTTTTTGAGACCCTCTCTTATCCATTAGATTCTCCTATGAATGTGAATTTTTAATTCATATTTATTTCCCCAACCACTTTCTCTTTTCCCATGGAGATTTTTGAGAAATTCCAAAATTCTTCAAATGCCATTTTCACTTCTACTTGGGAACAAGAAATTCCTTTTTGAGGAAATCCTCTCACTCCCTAAGGTACTTGTCCTTCCTCCACATCATGTACCTCCTTTCCACATCATCTACACATCATCTCACCCTTAGCCCTCTCACATTCCACATGTCAAAATGTGAGGACTTGTGAGTCCTCAAATCACCTTAGCCCTTCATCTTGACTTTGTTGGATAAATCCCAACCATTGAATTCTCTAAAGAATTCAAGTTTCTCTATAAATACCCCTTCTTCTAAGGCATTTGGTTGACTTAGCCATTTTGCAACTAAATGCTACCATTTTGTGCATTTATCTAGTCATCAATTTCATTCATTTGCATCTACAGTCAAGCATATAGTTAAATCTTGCATCTAGCCATATCAAGAGCCATCAAGGAGCATAAAAATCAAATCAAAATCAAGGGCCAACCAAGGAGTTTCAGCTACAAAAGGGAGGTATAACCATTTGCAATTATTTTACACTTTTTCTCTTTGCATTTACAAATTTCTTAGGCTAATTTTGAGGTGTTTCTTTATATTTTCCCATTGCATTTTAGTTGCTTAGAATAGGTTAGACATTTTGGTATCACATTTCTGGCACACTCGGTGGGACCCACAAGCTGGTTCCTCAATTTAACGTTCGTTGTTGTTGAGTTTTTTGAAGGAATACATCACGGAAGGGCGACTACGCCCCTGATTTTCTGCAGAGGGGCGACTGTGCCCCTGATTTTCCACAGAAGGGCGACTGTGCTCCTAATTTACTGTAGAAGGGTGACTGCGCCCCTCATTTACTATAGAAGGGTGACTGCGCCCCTGAATTACTGCAGAAGGGTGACTGCACCCCTGTTTTACTGTAGAAGGGTGATTGCACGCCTATTTTTCTACAAAAGGATGACTACGCCCCCTCCTTGACTAAAATTTTTATGCTAATGTTTTTCGTAGAAAGGCGACTATGCCCCCTCCTTGACTAAAATTTTTGGCTAACACTTTTCTTGTAGAAAGGTGACTATGCACCCTTGGATAAAATTTCTGTGCTAACACATTTTCCTGCAGAAAGGCGACTGCGCCCTTGATTTACCATAGAAGGGAAACTGCACCCCTCTTTTACTGCAAAAGGGCGACTGCGCCCTCTTGTCACCACAAATCAACACATCTTGGAAGGTAAAATTGTCAATTTAGCTTTAATTTTTGCTGTTTTCAGGTACTAACCCCCTAACACTATTTCTTGCAAGGATATTGGTGTTTTTGCTAACTTTTTGTAGCATATTCTTGTGAAATTGATGAAGAACATGAGATAAAACAATTAACATTTGCTTGCAGGGCTATCCGTTTGCTCAAATTTTTAAAACTATCCTTATTTTCGTTAATCTAAGAACACAGTTTAATTAGGGGTAGTAATATTCATTGCTTGCTGTGTCTATCTTTTTGTGTTACCCAAAGGGGGCATTAGTTTGTTTTCACTTTTCCCTTGCACTTCATGTGAGCCTGGGGAGTAGTTGGAAATGATTAGTGCTTTCTTTATAGTGGGACCTACTTGGGGATTTCATCACCCCAAGAGATGATTCTAACCACGCATACCGGTGGGGTATATAAAGGGGGGAGAGTGAAAGCTGTACCCCAATCCAGTCACATCGTAATTGGCAGAACGTCGAAGCTAGGGTGATACTTAGATAGACGTGAAGAGTTGGTTTGAGCCCTTCAGTATCTCGCTGGGGTTCCTGACTCACACTTGTGATGGGTTGGTGTTCACGGTTGTACCTCACGTACCGAGAGTATATCGAGGACTCCCTAAACACCTTGTGCATCCTAGATTAAGACATCTTTGGCCATACCCTTAACACTAATCATAGGATTTGTATTTGATTGAAAGTGTTTTCTTGTGAGAAACTAGTAAACTTTTGACAAATTGGCCTTATTATTGTCATTTAAAAGTCCTTGCAATAGTCATTTTCATCAAACCAAGTCCCTGTTCATTGCAAAAGGGCAACTGTGCCCTTGATTTACTGCAGAAGGGTGACTGCACCCCTAATTTACTACAAAAGGGAAACTATGCCCCCGATTTACCGCAGAAGAGTGTCTGCGCCCCTGATTTACTGTAGAGGGGAAAATTTGCCCTCCTGAACATCTGAAACCACCCTATTTGGCTCTGTTTAGCCTCTAAATCATTGTCTAATCATTCCAAACCTTTATCTCATCATCCCAAGCCTCCGCCTTTTCATTCTAAACCTCTGAAAACCTCCATTTAATCATTCTAAAGCTCCATTTTATCCATTCCAACATTCGTTTGAACAAGTAGTCTTTCATCCCTTTCGATCCTCCATTTACTCATTTCGAGTACCCTTTCATCCATTCCAAGCATCCATCTCCTCATTCTGAGAGTTGTTCATCCCTTCCAATCAATCGTTTATTTGTTTCGAGCTTTCAATCATTCATCCATTCCAAACAATCATTTACCAATTTCGAGTGCTTGTTCATCCACTCCTATCATTCACCTTCCTAATCCAATCATCTATTTCCTCAATCCGATCATCTATCACCCCATTCCAATTTCCCATCTCTTATAGCTTGTTTACCCACTTAAAGAGTCCACAAAGCAGTGGGGCGAATCTGCCCATCTTAGGGGGCATAGTTGCCCTAGAACCCCTAAAAAGGGCGAATCTGCCCCTCTATAAGGGGACACACTCACCCCAGAAGGGAACAGTAGCCCCATAAGGGGGAACAGTCACCCTAGAAGGGCACAGTCACCCCAGAAGTGGGCACAGTCACCCCTCTGTGAGGGCATAGTCACCCCTCTATAAAAAAATGGGCAAACAAACATATCCAGTTCCCAAATCCAACCAATCCCATCATCTCTTTCAATGCAATCCTAATTCTAGCACTTATAACATCATTAGAGTCCATATCTAGCATCAAATCATCCATCCCAATCACCTAGACTTCATTTTGAGAATTTTAATTTTTGTGCTGAAACTTCCAGAGGCCATAACTTTTGACTCGGGTGTCCGTTTGAGCTGAAATTTTACGGGTGGTTGCGTTATGAGATGGCATGTGGATCCCTATTTGAGTGGAAGTCCTTTGGACCCCATTTTTCACATTTTTGAGGCCTCAAACTTTCATCTTGACCCTCAAAATTGCAATTTAGTGTTTTTTTCCAACATTTTGAAAAATCGTTTTCGTGAATAACTCAGGAATGCGTGTCTCAAATTTGGGATGTTAGTTGGAAATTCATCCTATCTTAGTTTTGGGTATTTTTTGGAAAAAAATTGAACTATCAAAAGTACGTCCGTGAGGTTTCCTAAAATGGAAAAATTTGACAATTTTTGAAAATTGCCAAATCTGGAAAAATCTGATTATTAGCACTTTACATTCTTTAAACCCAAAAATTTGATGTAGAATTAATCCCATCACATAATTCAATCATTCTAAGCTTCAAACCAATCCTAATCTGAGCGTTAATCTAATCCCAATATGAGCTTAACCAAAACCATAATCTGAGCTTTAGTCATTTCAACCTTTCATTCATCCATTCTGAATAGTTGTTCTCCCTTTTCAATCATCCGTTTCCCTATTCTGAGTAAACATTCACCCATTTCACACCTCCTTTCATCATTCTAAACTCTCATTCTATTGTTCTGATCATCTGTTTACTCGTTCCGAGTAAACATTCATCCATGTCACACCTCCTTTCATCATTCTGAACTCTCATTCTATCATTCTGATCATTCATTTACTCTTTCTGAGTAAACATTCATCCATTTCACACCTCCTTTCATCATTTTGAACTCTCATTCTATCGTTCCAATCATCCGTTTACTCATTCCGAGTAAACATTCATCTATTTCTATAACTGAGGATTTCTTTTAGGTTTGAATAAGAGTATTAGCAATAAATCAATAAAGACAATGAAACCCAAAGATCTATTGAGTACAAAGGAAATCAAATGATAAAATGGTTATACCTGTTTCTCGAAACTTCCATGATTACCTCCATAGTACCTTCTTACTTGCTAGATGATGCTTTGCTCTCAGATTCGTTGTGCGAGCAATCTGCAAATGTCTAAGTCCTACAACAAGATTTGAAGGATTTATGCAATGTCTAAATGCCTATGCCTATGACTATGCTTTCCAATTTCTATTCCTAAACAATGCTAAGACTTGATCAAATAAAAATAAGAATTGCTATGAAAGTATTGAGTGTGTAAGTGTAAAAATGTAATATGCCTATAATATGTCTACTTGTGTGTGTGTAATCGAAAAGTGAGAGGAAAATGGCATTTTATAGAAAATGCCATTTTGAATGGATGGGTGAGATTAATTCATGACGAGAACCTAAAATGAAAGGTCCAGATTAAATCTGAGAATTCCTAATTAGGGTTAGGGAAAATTCATTAATCGAATGGTCAAGATAATATCTCAGATAATCGGATTGACGGTGGAGAATAAATGAGATAAATTAATTAGAAAATAAAGATTTTTGAAAATCAAGAAGATAAAGATTGCTTGATTTGTGAGATTTGAAAAATCAAGAAGATAAGATTTGGACTGAAGATCAGATTTGGAAAATCAAGAATCTGCCCGATTGCTTGATTTTTAGAAGATTATTTACCATTTTGAATTAAATTAATTGAAAATAATGATTTTGTGAGACAATAAATAATCTTTTTTAGGTTATTTACAAAAATGGACTGACAGTTAAGAAAGTGATGACATTTTAAATAATTTCATTTATTTAAAATGAGAGGAATATTAATTTTGACAATTAAATAATTAAATATAATTATTTAATTTAGCGATTAATTAAATTAATTAATCAATTCATTTAATTATGATAGTTAGTGACATATTAAATAAATAAATAAAATTTATTTATTTAATAATCAGGAAGAAATGACCAAAGAAGGGTGATTAAATAAATTAAGCAATTTATTTAATTAAGGGAAGATTTAGACAATTAATGATGTATTTAATAAATAAATAAAATTTATTTATTTAATATCATGAAGAATCAAAGGACATGAATTAATTAAATAATTATTAATTATTTAATCAATAGTCGAATGTGGACCAAGGACATAATTAAATGTCTTAATTATGCTAAAACGAAAGTGGGAAAAATGAAGCTTGCAGGCCTAGGTCATTTTTAGGTGTCTACAGTTTCAAACTTCCTTTCATCATTTCAAACTCTTGTTCTATCATTCCAATCATCCGTTTACTCGTTTCGAGTAAACATTCATCTGTTTCACACCTCCTTTCATCATTTTGAACTCTTGTTCTATCATTCCAATCATTTGTTTACTCGTTCTGAGTAAACATTCATCCATTTCACACCTCCTTTCATCATTCCAAACTCTCATTCTATTGTTTTGATCATCCATTTACTCGTTTTGAGTAAACATTCATCTGTTTCACACCTCCTTCAATCATTTCAAACTCTCATTCAACAATTCCGATCAATCATTTACTCATTCTGAGTAATCTTCCATCTATTCCAAACCTTCATCTTCTCATTCTGAGAATCATTGAGTAGTCATTTACTCGTTCCGAATAGTCATTCATTTATTTTGATCAATCATTTGCTCGTCTTGAGTATTTATCATCCATTTCTCCAATCAAATAATCTTTTTCCCCATCTAGATCCCCCAAAACTTCATCTCGAGTTATTATCCAAATTGACCTAAGTGTCTGATCTGATCGTCCTCATCAACATTTGCTTAGGATTGTCATCCATCCTAAGTTAATCATCATCGTTGGCCCAATCAATTCACCTTCAATCTCAAGGTGGATTTGATGCTACAATCATCCATTTATCCTTTAATCTGATCAATCAGCATCCTAAGTCACCTAGGATAATCTCCAAACGGGGTTTTTCAATCCCTCTCATCATCCTATCCAATCCATCAATTGATCTTATCAATCATCAATCAACCTTATCTAATCCAATACACTACAATCCACTCCACTCCACTCCACTCCACTCCACTCCAATCCAATCCAATACAATCCAATCTAATCCAATCCAATCACATCACCTTCGATCCAATCAATCTACTTCTATCTTGAAGTAGCTTTGGTGTCGATCATCAGAATCAATCCCATCACCCTAATCTGAGCTTGACCTAAATCTCGATTTGAGCTTTAGTCCATTCGCATCCAAAATATTTTATCCATCCTCTTTATCCTTTCATCATCATGAATCCTTATCCTCCATCAATAGTGGTCCACGGAAATCCTAATTACATTGACAACGATAACGAAAGTCTTGTCGATCAAGAAGAGTGTGGCATAGATTCCCTTGACACTATCATTGCTAGTAAGCTTTCTCCACCCACTTTCCAAAACCCAATCACCCCTTCGAGTTATCCCGTTATATATGCTACCTTTGACAAGGGATATCCATCATATCCATCATATCATTCATCTACATCATCCCCTTATCCAACTCCCGCATCCTCTTATCCTAGTCTGCCATCACAATACCCCTATCCTAATCCCTCGTCCACATCCTCCTATCTAAATCCTTCATCCATATATACCCACTACCCTAATCTTCCACACCAATCTAGTCACCCTAATCCTACATTCACACCTTCCTATCCTAATCCAACATCCACATCAACTTATCCTAATCCTACATTCACACCAACCTATCCTTATCTAACATCCACATTTCCTTATCTCAATCTACCATCTCAATCTCCCCATCCTAATTCACCATCCCAATACCCTCACTACAATCCACCACCCATATCCTCATGTCCTAATTCACCATTCTAATATCCCTACCTTAACCCTTCATCTAATCTTAATCCCCCATCTATTCCCAGTCCTATTCTCACATCTAATCCTAGTCCACCAATCCCTAGTCCTAATCCCCCACCAATCCATAATCCTTCATCCACTCCTACCTCGCCATCCAAACCTAGAGTATGCAAGTTCCTCACTCAAGAAGTTCTCCAAGGACTTATAGCAAAGAAGACATCTCCCACTCCACACCTTGAAGTTATGGAATCATGCCATCCCAACCCATCATCCATGGTCATTAGTGACGAGATCCTTCTCCATCCAACACCTATCAGTGATGAAACCATCACCTCCTCTGAATCCACTGAGCCCCCATCTCCTACCATCATATCCTCTGAATCCACTGAGCCCTGATCTCCTACCATCACATGCTCTAAATCCACTAAGCCCCCATCTCCTACCATCACATCCTCTGAATCCACTAAGCCCCCATCTCCTACCATCACATCTACTGAACCCATTGAACACCCACTTTCTACTTTGAGAGTCATCAAACTCATCAATGAAACCCAAATCAAATCCACTAAAATCCATTCCCATGAATGTTTTGAATCCTCCATTCCTCCATCTCCCCAATTTGAAGAGTCTCTCCAACACTTTTTCATCCTGCCATCCACACAAGATGAGTCATGCCAAGAGCCTAATCCAAAGCATTCCAACATATCCCCTTCTTTAGATCAAGATCCTACCATCCCATCTAGTTCACCTCAAGATCATAGTCCCCCGTCCATTCCACCCCATGATCCCCTTGTCATTCAAGCTTCCCTTGCTCCATCTCCATCTCCATCGCATGATCCCACTACCACAAATCCAAATCCTATCATATCCCCTAATCCCTCTCCTGATATCACCCATCCAAATGTTGCTATCCAATCATCTCCCTCTCATGACCCCCCATCACCACCTAAAACTACTATCCCCACACTGCTTGCATATCCCCTTGGTACTCTCTCATTCTTCCATGGTGGCCTCCTCGCAGAAGAAAAACATAGTGTATTTACCACCCATCATCCTCCACCTAATAATGGAATCACATCATGTTTTCAGAATAACACAAATCCTATCATGGATCACATGCTCAAGAAAATGAACTATCAAGGAAAAGGTTTAGGCCTTCATGAGCAAGGTATCTTAGAGCCCATCCAAGTCAAAGAACAAATCTGCATGCAAGGTCTTGGACCTATTTCCCAAGACTCACAATCTAAATATGTTGGTACAACCTCTAGACATCCTCAACGAGCCTCTTCCAAAATAAATATAGGCTCTTTCCATCGCTCCACCAAATCATATGCTGCCATCCCTCCTCCTCTATCGTATCGCCTCAAAACAACCATCGATATTCCTCCTTCATCTGCTCCATCCATTTTGGGTCCTTACATCCCTCCATCTACCATCTCCAATCCTCCATCTACCATGCCCATGTTTTCGCCAAGTCATATGTCTATTCTGGGCCCCTATATCCTAAAATCACCTCCTCCATCTCGTTCTATCCATCCTTTCATCCATTCATCACCTATCCATCTCATCCATCATAAACATCCCTCTCACATATCCCATAATCAAGATAAAAAAAGGCACATACCTAAACATCCTCCATCTACACATAATCCCCATACTCCTACCTCCATCACTCCACATCATCCATCTCCTCACACCCATCCCATTGCTACTAAAAGCACTTTGGGTTAAAGAAAAATGCATAAATCCAAGCATCCACATGAATCTAAGGCTCCCCATGTCCCTCAAAAGACATGGTGAAGAGAACAAAAATCTAAATCTAAATCAAGTCCATAGGACACAAAGGCCCACCAAAGAAAAGATTAAAACCATGTGGATCCCAAAGAAAAAATATGCAATGCAATCAAATGAAAAATCTATAAGAACATCCAAATTTGCTAATCCAAAAGCTAGTCATACACCCCTTTCATCTCCTAAGTCTGTTTTGGGTCCTTATGTTCCAAAGTTCACCACCCCATCTTCTCCATTATCCACACATTCTCCATCCATTAATCCTCTTATCTTTTCACATCCACCACCACATGTGCCAATGTTGGTCCTAAACACATCTCCCCATCACATATCCACCCCATCATTCCATCCATACCATTTGCAGTATCCCATCCATTATCTCATGTATCTCCCCTCTCAAATCCCTCTAATTCATCCTCTTGCATAATCCATTTATCCTAATAAGGTTGTACTAACATCCAATAGTCGCTTCAAACATGGGCTCTTAACACCTTGTATGGAACTTGATGCTTAAGTCCTTCATCCACCTCCTTATCACATGTCTTCTAAATCTACTTATCGAAAATTTCAAAAATCCAAAAAAGTCAAAATATCCAAAAAAATCCAAAAAAATCCAAAAAAAATTATTAGTAAAGAGAAATAATCCGTCCAATGGTGAAAACTTGCAAAACAAGTGCCTTGGATAAATACCATGATGAAAACCTGGTAAATAGGCGTCATGCATCAATCCCCATTCGGCCTTTTCCACATTTAGGGGCAACTTCCTGATATGCATTCCCTCCATCCGCTATGCTTCTTGCTATGATTCTAGCTATGCCCTCATCTTCTTTCTATACATCATTTTCATTAATCCCCTCCATCCCACCTATCTTCCACATCCTACCATCATATCCCATTTATCTCCCATCCCTCCATCCTTCTTGTGATCTTGATCAAAACAGGGGCACCTATCTATACATGCTTTGGCCACCTCTTGGTATACATTCCCTTCATCCATGCTCTGTTGTATTCCTTAGTCACCCATCCTATCCTTCTCTAGTTATCTCCTTTATCTTCCCATCCACTTGTCTTCCATCCCTCATGCATCATCATATATGACGTATCTAGAGTGGGGGCATCTACTTCGTTTGTAACACAGTCCTTGGAGACATCATCTATCATAACATCCCTTCATCTCCCTATCCAAACAAATCCCTTCCATCCCCCATCCCTATCTCTCTATCCATTCTACCATCTATATCCTCATCCCATCTCATCCCATCTCACAATCCCTTGTCATTGGTATCTAGCTATAGGCCTCCCTCCATGCAACCCAATGCCATTTATCTAATCATCATCCCTCTTGATTCTATTGCACATCTTTCCAATCCCCTATCACTTTTCATCACTCATTTATCTATCATATCATCCTCCCAAGTCATTTTAATGATTTGGATAACTATCCCATCCCTAAGCTTTATGTGATCGTCATCATCCTATCCAATCCAATCAGTCTATCCTATCTCATCATATCGGTGTCATCTTTTATCCACTCATCCTATCCTCATCCTCCACTCATCCTATCATCATCTTTTATCCATCATTTATCTTTGGTCTTTTGTTGAACTACGTTGCCCCTGTGCTTTCACGTAGGCAAGGTCGATCATTTGTTCTGCCCCCGAGGACCCTTTATCATCTATCATCAGTCTTTCTTCTTTTTCCATCCTTTCATCCATCGAAGTCTCCATCATGGTTTGTTGTCAGCCTCTTGTCGAACTATGTTTCCCCTACGCTTTCATGTAGGAAAGGTCGATCACTTGATTTGCTCTCAGGGCTCTTCTATCGTCTGGCATTGGTCTTTTTGCTTTGTCCATCTGCTCCTCTATCGTCTATCACCAGTCTTTGCTTTTGTCTCTCCAGTCCTTGTCATCCACCATCAGTCTTCATCATCCTCTTTCTGATTTTATCCATGGTCAGTCGCCTATCTTTTATCGAACTATGAGGGCTTTGCGCTTTCACGAAGGCAAGGTTAATCTTTGATCGGCCCTGAGCCCCTAGGTCTTTAGGATGTGTCAGTCCCATGTCTTGTCTTCCTTGCTTCGTGTCATCAAGCTATGCCCTTATCTAGCTAGTTCTTAACAAATGAGATCCACTTGTATCATGAAATCCAATCAAAATTTTGAATATCGTGCATCATATCGATCTTTTAGTTAGTATCTATCATCGGTATCAATAGGATGCATCCTTCCTAACAGACCCCATCAATCCCATCCATCCCCTTGATCCTATGGCAAAGGACATTTGCAATTGATTGTGATCTTTTGATGCTTTTCGCTTTTGTTTATCATTTGAGCTCCCTATCATCACTTGCCAAGGTCGCCTTGATCCATCATATCATGGTGTGCTTTGACTGGTACACATAGGGGCATATCTTGATCTTTTGTTTGTTTGTGTCTTTTTGGTTCTCCCACGTAGTAGCCACCAAGATCCTTGTGGTCTTGTATTACGCTGGGGCATTCTTGTGTGCTTGTGGTTATCTCAATACTTGGCCCGACCAAGGTCTTCTTGACTTTGGGGTGTTGGGATAGCCTTCTTGTTTGTTGTGTTTGTTTCATGCATTAGACACTAATACGCCTTAGTTCCACATACCCTGTCACTTGGTGTCTTATGCTATAGAAAAAATCAATGCTCCAAAGATGGCCAATTGCATTAGGATTGCATTTCATTTATATCGTCATGCATGCATCCCCCATCCATTCCTCTTTCATCCTCAACTCACATCTCTATCCAATCCCCATCCATTCAATCTAGCACAAATAAACTAGTCATATCCTTGGTCTTGTTCCCAGTCTTGTTACAAGCCTTGATCCAATCCTCCTCCTCCTCCTCTCCTCATCATCATCATCCATATGTATTCTTCCATATCCCTTCAATGTTGTTTTGGGATGTATCCTTCCCTCGTCAATAACACTTTCATCATCATCATCGGGAGGTATTCTTCCCTATCCTTTAGTGATATTTTGGGATGTATCCTTCCCTCATCAATACCACTCATTGGGATTTATCCTTCCCTATCCTCATGTTGTTTTGGGATCTCTCATTCCCTCATTGAAAACACTCCATCCATCATCAACCCCTTTTAGCTTGAACCTTGACTGGGGCATCATCACCTTCGTCTTTGCATCCGTTTGTGCTTCCCAACCTCATGTCGCCTTTTGATCCTTTCATATCCATCCCTTTGCATCCTCTTCCTCATCTCCCATTTCATCATCTCATCCATTTCGAGAGCACATCCATGTTCTCTTAAACCCGCATTTCCTCTCGAGGGGGCATCCTCAATCCCTAATCTTCATCTTCACCCCCATCTTTTTTTTCCTTCCTAGTCACTCCCTTGAATGACTGGGGCATCTTTTTCAATCTAACCATCTTCTTCTGGGTTCTATATTTTAATATTCTTTGAAATGATGCTACTTTGTAACACCATCTCAAAGAGGGGAAAAATGTAGACATCCAAATTTGTACACTTAATTTATCCAAATTTGTCACTTTTCATCTAAACATCCTCTTATCCAAGTTAATTAAGTAATATTACTATTATTTAATTAATATCCTTAATTCTGCCAAATCCCTAAGGTATTTAATTAATAATTAAATACTTTACCCTCCTTAATCCCCTTTTCATCAAATGAATTAAATAAATATTACATTTATTTAATTCCTCACATGTCATTTTCATTTAATCCTAATCCATCTCCTAATCTCTTCATTAAGGATGTGCACATGCCTAATCCTTGATTAGGATGTGTCACATACTCCAACTTTTGTAAGTTGGCTTCTAATCCTCATTAACCCCTAATTATCCTCTAATTATTGATTAGTCAAACCTAATTAGTACCTTGGTCAACTCTCCCCATCCCCCAAGGAATTTTTAATTCTTTTTTTTTTCATCATAGGTCTCTCTCCTCCCCATGTGAATTTTTAATTCACATTTTATCTTTCCAAGACTTCTAGAATATTTGACTTGTCACCTCATGCCCATGTGACCAATTCCCACCTTTTTGGAGACCCTATCTTATCCATTAGATTCTCCTATGAATGTGAATTTTTAATTCATATTTATTTCCCCAACCACTTTCTCTTTTCCCATGGAGATTTTTGAGAAATTCCAAAATTCTTCAAATGCCATTTTCACTCCCACTTGGGAACAAGAAGTTCCTTTTTGAGGAAATCCTCTCACTCCCCAAGGTACTTGTCCTTCCTCCACATCATGTACCTCCTTTCCACATCATCTACACATCATCTCACCCTTAGCCCTCTCACATTCCACATGTCAAAATGTGAGGACTTGTGAGTCCTCAACTCACCTTAGCCCTTCATCTTGACTTTGTTGGATAAATCCCAACCATTGAATTCTCTAGAGAATTCAAGTTTCTCTATAAATACCCCTTTTTCTAAGGCATTTGGTTGACTTAGCCATTTTGCAACTAAATGCTGCCATTTTGTGCATTCATCTAGCCATCAATTTCATCCATATGCATCTATAGTCAAGCATATAGTTAAATCTTGCATCTAGCCGTATCAAGAGCCATCAAGGAGCATACAAATCAAATCAAAATCAAGTGCCAACCAAGGAGTTTCAGTTGCAAAAGGGAGGTATAACCATTTGCAATTATTTTACACTTTTCCTCTTTGCATTACTAATTTCTTAGGCTAATCTTGAGATGTTTCTTTATGTTTTTCCGTTGCATTTTAGTTGCTTAGAATCGGTTAGACATTTTGGTATCACAAGAATAAACCATTTTAAAATTTTTGATGGTAATTTCTAATTTTTCTTCATTCAAAAAATTGTAACCCACTATTGTGGGTTTACCCCTCAACTTGGTGTACAAGGTAGTGTTCTTGTGCATTGAAAAATGTCGAAAGTAGACACTTTTGCATTTCACACATTAGACGAGGAATTTTTCTCTTTTAATAATTTATATCTTTTTTATGGATTTCTTTAGACGACAACCATCTACAAGTGATTCAAGGCGCAAACATATTAATGAGATTTAACAAAAATATATAATATATTACATAACAAGTAAAAAAATGGCAATTATAAGATCTATACAACGAATTGAACAAATATCACTACTTACCTTATGTATTTTCCAATATCATATATAACTTTCTTGACATTGTTGTCGAAGTTGTCTGGGAGAGATAGAGGTAGAATGTACTGCAACATTTATAAAATGATCTTTTCATTATTTTTCCAAAAGTAGTGAACATAATACACTAAAAAGTAAATGCAATATACAAATATATATATATATATATAATTACTTTAGTGAAGGTATGTCAATCATGTATTTTCATTCGTGACCCAAATTCACCTTTCTTTGTTATGATATTGTTTATGTTTGTAGCAAATCATGTGGGAAATCAAATTTTTCATATGACTTCTTTTATAGCATTGCTTTGCTGCTCTGTTAATAACCAAGGAAGGGCACTTATATTAATTTGGTCTCCATCGCTATTTAATTGAATGACATTTTTCATTGCATGATTGGCTTCTTGAATGTCACTACAAATTTTGACAAATTTTTCTTTGTCATGCCTTCCATCCAATATTTTCCATAAATTTTTTGTTATATTCTTCCCGATATGCATTGTATCAAACAAATGCACAATTTGTAGCTACTCATAGTAGGGAAACCTACTAAATTGTCTAGGATAACTTTTAAGTCCCTATGGAAGTCGACCATTAATGCCTTGATGACCTTCATGAAGCATATATGTTAAACAAATTAACAACGACAATCATTGTCAATTACAACATGAGTAAACACAACACAATATAAAAATATAAATTCCAAACATATCATATATGATAGATAGACAATTTGATCCAATGTATAACCTTGTCAATTAATTCTATTATATTCCAACTTCCATAGGTGAGGTGTCATTCTTCGTGGTTTTGATGTAGTCTCTTCTTTCCCATTGAAAAGATGTTTTTCAGTAGTTCGATACTTATGATTTTTGTGGAGGAAGTGCCTATACTCATCAAACACTTGCTTTCCTAAACTTGTTGAATGACGAGATTTCATCTTTGGACCACAAATTGGACACGTAAATTTTCCTTTTGTTTGAAGACCTGCAAGATCATATATAATATGATTAAATATGTCAATTTTTATAATTATATATAATGAATATAAATTATTTAGAAAACATGCATGATATCTACTTCTTAAAATTAAATGTTGTTAAAGTGCAGTTGAACATTATAACATACAACAAAAATGTGTTAGCCCTGGGGCATCATGAATTGTCCATACAAGCATTGCATGAAATTGAAATTGTCTTTGTCCTATTGGTCTAGAGACGTCATACATAGTGACGCCATTCCATAAATTTAGTAACTTGTCGATAAGAGACTCGATATATACATTCATATCTTTAACTTGGTACTTACTTAGTTGAATGAACATAAACATTACATAATTATTATAACCATTTTACTGCAATATACAAAAAAATATTGTACATGACTATTAAATAAAAAAAATATAAGTCATTATGCAACAAATAAGACAAATGAGATGCTACTACGTTAAATAAAATTGATGTAAAAAATACCTAGAAAAATCATTGCCAACATTATGTGCTCCCTCTTTATTGACATCCATGGAGGAATGTTAAATTGTTGATAACAAAAATAGGCCACACCAAGTAAATAGATATTAGCTCTCCAAATGGATTGACACCATCTGCTGCCAATGAAAGCTTGAGATTATGAGGTTCTTCTTTAAAGTGTGGTCATTTTTCCTCCATGTCCCTAAATGAAGAACCATCCATAGGCATTCGAAGAATGTCATCTCCACTTCTATTCCATGCATGGTAATCCATAATTGCGCTAAGCTTTCACACCTAAATAATCATTGCATACATGGAATAATGGGAATATAACGAAGAACCTTGTGAGACACCTTTTTTGTTTGTTGATCTGTTTGATATCTGTTGATATGACATTCTGGGCATTTTATTGCAAATTCATGTTGTTTATGATATATAATATGATCGTTGGGACATGCATCTATTGCTTGATACTCCATTCCAATATCTTTGATAATGCCAGATAAATCTCGGTATGAGTGAAGTAAAATATTTGATGGTGGTAAAAAAATTTCACCAATCAATCTACAACAAAAAATAATTTGTTAATATAAAGAATATTAATGGTACATATTTCATCATTTATTTACTAGTGATGAACTAACAACAATTAAAATAGATTAAAAAAATATGACATATATGACATACCTTAACATCTGTGAGATTGCTATGTTGGATAAACCATTCATAACCTTCAAGTTCACCAACAACAATACAATAGAGAGAAGAGTTGTTTGGGAGCCTTCATAAAGGGGCTCGTATGCCTTCTCAGGTACAGGGAAATCATGAACATCATCAAAGTCATCTCGATCATCATGATCAGCTGTGCCACTAAATGTGTCTTGGATCAATGTATTTCTACCATCATCTTCAACTGTGTTTTCTGGTGCATGATCATCTTCATCCATAGGATCATTAACTTCATCTTCAATATTCATAGCTCCATGTTCCTCCACTTGCAAAACCACATTCTATGTGCCGTGATAATCTATATCATCTTCCCTAGGGCACCCCACTTTTATAATAATGATAGACACAAACAAACCATGATCATGACCAAGTGATTTTATATATATATATATAAAATGTTAAAACGATATAAACATTTACAAATTCAATCAATATAAACACATATAATGAACAACTTACCAATGGATGATAACCATGCCCCCCTTCAACGTGACCATGTCGCCTACAATGTTTCTTAGCTGCTATGATTAAAAGTCTTCTCGTCTTTAAGCCCTTGCAATTATTGCAAGGACAATAACATTTCTCATCACCCTTTCTTCTCAATCTAGCCCACAATCTATCAAGTGTCTCTTCATTTTGTTCTGGACTAATATTATTTGACATGATTTTTCTTTACCAAGCTTGAATATTTAGATCTTCAAAAAATATCAAACTCACACTCCAATAATTTTTAATCATAGAAAAGTAACAAAATCTAATAATTATGATATTTTACACTAAAAAAATTTGGCATGCAACCATCCCTACAAAAGAGAAGATAGTTTGAAGTTAATGATCCCAAAAAACACTTTAAAATGCTAATTCCAGAACTTATTAAATTATCATTTTACTATGATTTCCAACCATTAGACTCCTAAAATTAGAATATTGAACTTGCACAACAAAATCTGGAAATGAAAATTTGAAAATGCACAACTCTAAAAATGAAATCTGACGAGATGTTGCTTTAAAATATGATTTTCAAACCTGGAAGTACAAATCTGACTTCACAAATGAATTTTGGAAAAAGAAAATGACTACCCTCAACCTGGTGATAATAGTAAAACACTATCACAATAAATAGTTGAACTCACATTTATTTATTTCGGCCACAATTTGCGACGAAAAACGTCAGGGATAAAATTTAAAAAATTTGAAAATTACACATTAAATATCACAAGTACCTGACAATACATCTAATTATACATCTTTCGTTAGAAATTTTCATCAAATTTTGTAGTCAAATGAGTTAGTGATTTCTAAAAAATCAGGAGACAACTCTACAACACCAGATATGGAAAATTCTGCTTGTCGGGTTGCCAAAGTCAGTTTTGTAGAAAACAGACAAATAACTCTCTCCAAGCTTGAATTTGACTCAAGTTGACTTGAAATACCTAGTTAACTTGGAAATCAATCTTCAACACCTAATAAATTGTCAAATATGCATAAAAAGAGCTACAAATAAACATGCAATAGGGTAAAAATGATTGAAGGTTAGTGAATAGGGGTTTTCCTTAGTCAAACCCCACTTTTGGTAACCAACCCTTGAAAAGATAATGAAATGAAAGAGAAGGATAAACTAATAACATGCAAATGCTATCAACTTACCTAACCCTTGATAATGCAAGTTTGAAGTAATGTCAATGGCTGCTTCAAAGTGCTTGAATAGTGCTTGAAAAGATGATGCAAAATGCTTGAATGCTTGAAATATGAGATTGAATGCTTGAATGAGTGAGGAGATGTAAAATGAGGTGAAAATCACTTATTTCTACAATTCTTGTGCCTTAGTATCCGCTCATATCTCATCACAGGCTAACATCAAGTGATTTTGAATAAAATCCCGAAAGGAAATTTGAAATATTTTGAATTTGGGGCCAAAGGGAACTCATTCGCCACCCCTAGTGAATGGGTCCCACCTAGGACCTAAAAACATGTGTCAAGAAAAATGTTGTATTTAATGTTAATTGTTGGGATAACATTCAAAAATACACTTAATTACAACTTATGAGGGCATAACGAGATCAAATAAAGCATGAGAAGGGTGTAAATAGTGAAAATATGCCTAGAAGAGCAAGAAAGCTTGTTACAAGACCTTACAACACTTCAAAATAGGGCTTGTTGATGAGTGGAAAGGTGGTTTTTAGGTAAATTGCATTAAATAGAGTATAGAGGAATGTAGAAATGTCTTACAACACTTCACAACACCTTCACAAGACATCGTTCTTTGAGTTTTAGTACCTAAATAAGCATGTTCAAGCCATGTTACAACATAAAATCAGAGCAACATAGTTCCAACACTATGAAACAAGATCTAAAAGGCCATGGGCCATTTTCTTATGACACATTTAGCCCCCACTTTAATGAGAGGATGAACCTGTTTCAAACTCACACTAAAGTAGCATGAACATCGAGGGGAGGGTTCAAATGCACTTACGTTATCAAGATGGAATGACAACAATCAAGAGGGATGATCAAGCCCCCAAGATGAAGATCCCATGGAAAACTAGACATAGGAACAAAGGAACACACAAGTGTTGAAAATAATTGGATGAAGCTTTGATCATCAATCCAACTAGTTGTGAAAAGAGATCTAGGATGATTGTTTGAAAAAGAGAATGTGTACTCACTCTGGGGCCACAAAACTTTAGACTGTCTACGGGGTGAGAAATCCCAACTATATACTCACTCTGGGGCCACAAAACTTCAGGGTGACCATGGGGTGAGAAAGCCCAAAAAGGTAAGATACATATGCTAGTTGGCATGCACTCACAAACACAAAAGTGGCTATGGGGAAAGTCATGCCACTAGGTGGGCTTCCCGCTCAACCATGTCAAAGTTATACCTCTTGATAACTTTAACAAGGCACCACAAAGAAAAAGGAATGAGTATCTATTCAAGCTTCATAAGACAAGAAAAGCTTTGTATGCTTAGAACTCATGAACAAAACAAGATGGCACCACAGGCATGCAAATTTTTCTATGCAAGGTGGCCATACAAAATGCAACAATGTAAAAATGCAAAAAAAACAACATAAAATGTAAAATGATGTTCGAAGGAGTCTTGTTCAATTTATGCAAGGTCAGTCACTTAGGGAACATTGTATCTAATGTCTCCAAGAGAGGAGCAATCAAAGAATAGTATATTCACAAATTAGGGGATGCAGTGCATCACATCAAGCCACCAAGAGGAATGTAATATGCTAAGAAAGATCACACTTATGAAGGACATCACACCCAATTCCATCCATAAAGTGATGAATGCATCATATAAATGACAAGACTACACTAGGAACCAAGAATGCAAATGAAATAATGGTAATGTATGCCCCCCAATTTAAAGGAGTTGCTACACATCGTTCTATGAGAAATTAATTTAAAGTAGAGAAGAAAAGAAAAAAGAAAAAAAGACATGAGAGGCAACTTAGAAAGCCTTATGCCAAGTCATATGTTTCGAAGTTAGGTTGCGTCATGTCAAGGAAAAAGGAAAAGCAAAGAAAAAGGAGTTTCCCCTAGAAAAGAAAGCACACCAAACGCATAAGGGATCTATGGATTTGGGGTCAGTATGTTCGTTGTTGCAATATGTTTATGAAAGAGCTCAAAACTGTCATCATTCCATAAGGCACATAGAACTAGAAGAATGAAACAAAGAGAGCAAAAACAAAGGAAAAATAAAGTTTGTTTTGAGTCAACATGGAAGAGACATTGCAGTCTCGATGCTTTGCATTGTCCCAAAAAGGAAAACACAAGCGAAATGAAAATGAAAAGGCGAAAGAAAAGAATATGCTTTTTGGGTCAACATGAAGGAGACATTTTGGTCTCAATGCCTTGCATCATCCCCAAAAGGAAAACACAAGAAAATGAAGCAAAAAATAAAAGGACCTTGTGGGTCAACATGGAAGAGACATAGGGCGTCTCAATGCTTTGCATCATCCACAAAAGGAGAAAACAAAAAAAAGAGAGAAAAAGACAAGGACCTTTTGGGTCAACATGGAAGAGACATAGGGCATCTCTACGGTTTGCGTCATCCCCAAATGGAGAACACAAAAAAATTGAAAAAAGACAATGCACGATGAATAGAAGAATAGAGGTATGAATAGAAGAAGTGTATAAAAAGAGAGAACATCAAATGCATGATATGGGGGAACACGATACACACATAAAAAGAAAAGGAAATAGGGAAAAGTAATGCAAATGTAAGCCAACCATTAACTAAGTTATTGGGTTCTCAATCTTAAATGGTTAAGCAGAAAATGAATAACATAGTTAAAAGACAAAGGAAAATGCAGTATGAGGACAAGGCTAACAACTTATTTCCCCCCCACAAAGTGTAAAGGCAAGAATGAGCCAAGATAAGTGATGGGATAAGATCATGTGATAGTGAGAATAAATAATTCTACAACTATGGCAAGATGAATGGCTTTGATTATGTTAAGGTACATGATGGGGAAACAATCGGTATCAGTGAAGTGACACTTATTCAGTATGTCCTTCAATGTCTGACATTCTTCGGTTTGATGTCCAAGAATACAATGATATTTAAAAAGGGGATGCTAGAGTCTTTAGGATGAATAACCAACCTATTCAGAGGTGGTAAAAGTATAAGACCTTTGTTTAAAAGAAATTGAAGTCTCCTTTCACAGTCAAGTGGAGGATGTGTGGGAAACTTGATCTTTTTGAGTTTGTAAGGTCATTTTTGCTTGCTAGATTCTCCTTGTTCATGAATAGGAGGAGAAGGATCCATGGGGATCCTAACACCCTTATCATTGGAAGGAGATAGTGGTTACTCACGTGGAAGGAGAATATTTAAGTTAGGAGGACCATTCAAAATCACTGTACTAGCATCCCGAAGTCTCCTAGGTTGAAGAGGATGTCTCTCAAGATGAGAAGAATCTTGATATCCAAGTCCTATTGTGTTTGTTGTAGTTGATTGTTCAAAAAGTTGATGTATGTCATGTTCATGTTTTGTGTCGCAACCTTGTTTACTTAAGATAGTGAATCCTTTGCCATATGTTTCCTCAGGGTTGATAGGAATGTTTGTGACTTTGTGCTCATAGAAGGGTTGTGAATGTGCTTGGTGAGAGGAACTAGGTCCTATAGTGACTTTAGAATGTAAATATGCAAAGTGATCAGGAGGTGCAATAGTGGGAAGGTGTTGTGACTTCATGGATGGGTAAAAGGTTGCATTGGCTTCGAGGTTGTCAAGGCAGTTATTGTAGAAATTGTGCATGCTATAATAATCTTCTCCAATGATGTCTACTTCACGAGGAGGAAAAGCATTAGGAGTTGTAGGAGCATGTTGGAGTTCAAGGTCATTAGGGTCAAAACCAAAGGCACATTTGGACATTTCTACCAATGATTATAATGAATTCCAAAACTTATTGAAATAAAATGCCATGATGCAAATAAACTAAGATGCAAAAAATGAGGAAAACAAAGATTTTTTAAAGGAAAAAAAATGTAGAAATAGGAAGCAGTAATGCAGAAAGTTGCTAGAAGAATTTCAAAAATGCTGATAAAGTACAGAGGGACTGATTCACATTGGGTGGGGAATGAGTCCCAGTATGAAGTTTTTTAGTGTTTTTCAGAAATTTAAAGATGATTTAAATGCTCTACAGAAGGAAATTATAGATGCAGAATGCAGATTTTGACTTTTTTCAATGAGATGTAATGCAAAAATGAAATCTAAATGAGGTTTTCACTAATGCAAAATGAAAAGTCCTAGAATGCAATAACAAATCAATGTCCTAATTTAATGCTAATGCAAATGGAAACTAAGATGGAATATGTGAATGCAATCAGAAATATAAAGTGTTTAAAAGTTTGGCTCACCAAAATGAAACATAGATTTTTGAGACCCTATGGACTACTCTTGCACTTCTAGGGTTTTTCACCTAAAAGGAGAGAGATAGGGCCAAAAATGCTAATGTATCACTCAAATCAGAATGCATGCAATGTTTTTTAATGTAAATGAACTTAACTAAATGCAATTGACTAATCTGAGTGACTGAAAATGAATGCAAAACTAAGATTTATGACTTTTTTGAAAACACAATGTAAAATGCAAATAACTATGTAAATGAAGAAATAATGCAAAATAGAAAGTACAAAGATGAATTTGAGTGCACCTGGATGAATTGTGATGGTTATGGAGTGTTTTGGATGTTGATGGAAATTATTGAATTTTCACAATGGTACTCATTCGCCCAGGGTGGCGAATTAGTCCTCCACCTTGTGAAAAAGTGTCGGGAGCTGGTTTCTGTCTATCATGATCCAGAATCTGAAAAAATTCAGATCTTTATTCCTAAGGTGGGACTCATTCACCATAGGTGAAAAATCATTCCTCTGCCAAATTTTTAAAAAATCAAGAGACAACTCTGCAACACTAGATCTGGAAAAGTCTGCTTGTCAGGTTACCAAAGTCAATTCTATAAAAAATAGACAAATAACTCTCTCCAAGCTTGAATTTGACTCAAGTTGACTTGAAGCACCTAGTTGACCTAAAAATCAATCTTCAACACCTAATAACCTATTGAATCTACATACAAAGAGCTGTAAACAAAAATGCAATAGGGGAAAAATGATTAAGGGTTAGTGAATAGGGGTTTGCCTTAGTCAAACCCCACTTTTGATAATTAAACCCTTGAAAAGATAATGAAATGAAAGAGAAAGATAAACTATTATCATGAAAATGCTATCAACTTACCTAACCCTTGATAATGCAAGTTTGAAGTAATGCCAATGGCTACTTCAAAGTGCTTGAATAGTGCTTGAAAAGATGATGCAAAATGTTTGAATGCTTGAATGAGTGAGGAGATGTAAAATGAGGTGAAAATCACTTATTTATACAATTCTTGTGCCTTAGTATTCGTTCATACCTCATCACATGCCGACATCAAGTGATTTTTTATAAAATCCCAAAAGAAAATTTGAAATATTTATAATTTGGGGCCAAGGGGGACTCATTCGCCACCCATGGAGAATGGGTCCCACTTAGGACCTAAAAACATGTGGGTATGTGTAGGATCATCATGGAAAAAATAGGCCCTTAAGTGGCAATGAAAATTTAGAAAAATTAGAGTTAGGCAACTTGACATAAAAATTTGAATAAGTAATCTATATTATTTCAAAAATATGTAAGAATAGAATCTGTGGAAAATTGAATGTAGTTTCTAAACTAAGTTT
>VDFB02182200.1:0-16672 GCA_007258455.2 Sequoia sempervirens
TAGACCAATGGACTCTATACTTTGATGGGTCCCATACTCAACATGGATCTAGAGCCGGTAGTTTATTTCTCACACCATAAGGAGATAGTATACCCAAGGCCTACATGATTGCATTCCCATGCACGAACAACATCTCAGAATATGAAGCTCTTATCATAGGGTTAAAAATGGCTATTGAATGGCAAATAAAAGAGCTACAGGTCTTTGGAGACTCTCAACTAGTGATCAAACAAGTGAACGATGAATACCAAACAAAAGATGAAAAATTATTGGCATATAAAAAGATGATGGATAGCTTCAAGGAATACTTCATCAGAATAACCTTTGAGCAAATCCCTCGAATCAATAATAGAGTCGTCGATGCAATGGAAACAATAGGCTCACTTCTTGATATTCCACAGAACGTGCCTAAATATGAGTTCCTCGTGGAACAGTTGTTGGTACCAGCATTCGACATCCCAGAATCAGAATTGGTATGTGTTGTTGTTGGTCCTAATTCCCCATGGTACCAAGATACCTTTGACTACACCCAACATGGTACCATACCAATTGACCTAACGACCACTCAAAAGAAAACCTTTACCCTTAGAACTTCCCATTTTACCATCTTAGGAGGTACCCTATACCGTCGTAGTCTAGATGTTATGTTACTTCGATGCCTTTATGCAAAAGAAGCACAAACAACCTTACAAGAGGTTCACGAAGGTATTTGTGGATCCCACTCTGGCAGACTTAACCTAGTCCAAAAACTTCTCAAAATTGGATACTACTGTCCCTCCATGGAACATGAATGCATACAGTATCCTAGAAAGTGTCGACAATGTCAGCAGCACAGTGACCTTGTTCATGCACCAGCATAGGAATTGAGACCTATAACCACACCATGGCGTTTCTCGCAATGGGGATTAGACTTGGTAGGAAAAATATCACCTACTTCATCCAATGGGCACAAATTCATTATCATAGCAATGGAGTACTTCACTAAATGGACAAAGGCAATTCCATTGACCTATATCACCGACAAACAGATATCAAAATTCATTTTGAATTATCTCATCTACAGGTATGGAATTCCCCAAACAATAATAATAGATAATGGAAACCCACTCAAAATTTAGGATGTCCAAGAGCTTTGTTCCCAATTTTCTATCCACCATCTCTTTTCCACGCCCTATTACCCCCAAGGAAATGGTCAGGCTGAGGCATCTAACAAAACCATACTCAAAATACTCAAAAAGACTATTAATGAAGCCAATCGTGATTGGCATGTGTAGCTAAACCCAAAATTATGGGCCTACCGAACCAGCATTTGCACACCTACTAGTGCCACCCACTTTTCCTTGGTCTATGAATCAGAGGTAGTCTTGCCTATCGAGGTCGAAATCCCTTCATTGCGAGTTTCACTAAAAGGCATGGTCAGCAACGAAGAATATAGGATATCCAGACTGAATGAATTAGAACTCCTAGATGAAAAACATTTGAGCACGTTAAACCATTTGTAGATTTATCAAAATTAGCTCAAGCAAAACTATGACAAAAGGATCAAGGACAGGACAGGAACTTTCAAATTGGTGAATTAGTCCTCAAAGAGAATCAAAAAGTACAACTCAATCAAGATGGAAAAGGAAAATTTGAACCTAATTGGTTAGGCTCATTTGTCATCACAGCAAGCTATGGCTCTGGGGCATATTAGTTAGCTACTCCTAAAGGAGAACCTTTAGCTAAACCGTTGAACAACAGCCACCTCAAGAAGTTCTACACATGAAGCATGTCAGAATACCCTAGCCAAAAGGGTAAAAATAAAAATAAAATAGAAAAAGGATAAAAAAATACAAAAAAAATCAAAAAGAAAGAAAAATAGTAAAGAGAAATAAAACATTCTCTGAGTGAAAACCACTTTGTGGTGCTCTTAGAACAAGTACCATAGTGAAAACCTGGCAAACAGGCACTATGTTTGAATAAATTTACATCATTATCTATATGTACTATCCACAACATCCACCCATTCATTTCAAAACAAGATATCTAACCATGGCTTGTCACCACCAAGGAAAGTCGTCAGATACAAAAGCCAAAAACATACAAAATAGCAAAAAAGAACGAAAACATTTGAAAAACATCAAAAACAAAACAACATCGTAGGGTTATTCCTTCACTCAAACAGTCTAAGATATCAATAGTTGCTTGAACCCTACAGCTAGTTCAAGTAAGCTTTTCTGCAACATATCCTCTAGACATAGAAGTGGAATATCAATCCAAATTATCAATTTTGTTTACCAAAAAATAGTTTATACTTTGAGTCAAACGGTCGAACTACGAGCCTCTACGTGTACAACGTAGGCAAGGCTTATCTTTAATGAGCCCCTAAGGCCCTAGGTTAGTCCCCAGAAAATGTCAAAAACATTCATAAAACTTAGAAAAATCAAAAAGACCCATGTCTGCCCTCACAATTCGCAATAAAACATCATCCATAATAAACAGATCGTCACACTCACCCTTTGACAAAACAAACAAAGCAAGCATCAACAGTTGGAACCTTCAAGCAGAAAATCATGGGATAATTTGATCGCAAATTAAACTAAAACAAAGCCAAGTATCAAATACATATCTTTTTGACAAGACCCAATATTATCCTGAGATATGTCTTAATGGATCTATTCCTACGATAGACATGATCAGCAACAGATAATAGACCCACCCCAAACAGATATGGCAATGATATAATGGCATTGTTTTATCTTTTTGTTATCTTATTTTTTGTGATTTACATTATTGACTCATTCCCAAGATCTCTCAAGGATATCCATAAGGATTTAGAGAAGAAGAAATGGGAGCAATAAAGCGTCATTTTGATTTGTTGTTTGGGGATAGTCTTGTTATACTACCATGGTGAATACTTGCTTTGTTTTGTGTGTAGAAGTAGTCTTTGAAACATTTCGTGTAACAATGACATGTTAGGTTCTTAATACCTCTTGTGTTACTACTCCAACATGTTTTTAAAGCTTCTCACCCATACACTCTAACAGGGTTTCCGTATGTCTGGTATGAGCAAGAATACTCCTTGTTTGTAGAGTCAAAGTCCATGCAATAAATACAAAGTCACCTTGGTCATTAATACCCTGGTGCATCGTATTTATTTGCTATATCAAAATAGATTGTTCAAACTATAAAGTCTCTAAAGCAAACCAAAAGCAACTCATCAACTACTAACAAACATTACATTTCTATCTACCTTTAATATTCTTCTAAATTCTTATCACATTTCTATCTACCATCAATAGTCTTCTAAATTCTTATCACATTTCTATCTACCATCAATATTTCTTCTAAATTAACATCATATTTCTATTTATCATCAATAATTCTTCTGAATTAACATCACATTTCTATCTACCATCAATATTTCTTCTAATTAAACATCACATTTCTATCAAATCATCAACATTTCTTCTAAAAATTTACATAGCCATATCATTAGTACCATTCTATATCCACAATATCAACAACATACATCTTGATGATATTAAACCAATAAAAACATCATGTATGGGGCATACATTATCAACATAAAAAATACATTATCATATATCATCATCACATGAGCATAAAATGAGAATGAATCGAAGAAGGTATATATCATATATATCATCATCAAAAAGGAGAAAACATCATCAGTGTGATAAGATATGCAAAATCACAATATCTATACGAGACCTTGACCTCAATTGGGCCGATGAGTATAGGCATACAAAATACATGTCTACAAAATGCCTCTGAACAAGGAACAACACAAAGATCGAGTACCCAAAATAAGACTCCAACGAGAGAAGGATGGAACCCTATAGATCACCAAAATGATCTGGTTGTCTCACAGACTGATCACCTACACCACCAACTGCACTATCACCGCCAATGGAACTCGGCTCTCTAAACTATGGATGTCGAGCACCTCTGGGAATGACAACCTCCTATAAATTTTGATAGTAGGTAGACCTCTACAAATAATGATCATGTTCTGCCCTGAGAGCATCTCTCTCTGTGGTCATCAACTGTACAAAAGCCTCTACAGCATGTCGTAGACCACTCTTGCTATCTTGTTCGATCCTCAAGATATCTATCTGGGCCTCAGAAGCATGTCGTTGACCACTCTCGTTATCCTCCTCGGTCCTCAAAATATCTATTTGAGCCTCTACAGCTTGTCGTCTCACTATCTCTGCATCTCTGGCAGCAGTCATTTGAGCTAACAATATGTCTCCATCCCTAGCTGGTGGAGGAGGATCCAGAACCCACCTACGACCCTACACTTGAGGTGGTTGCTCATCCTGATCACCCTACGCTCTACCATGACGAACTCTACCGTGAGCTCTATCCAACTGCTCTACAAGGACCTCAATACATTGTCACTCCCCATGACGACCTGTAATACGTGATCTACCTGGAGTGGGAGTACCCCGGGAATAGTGAGTCTCAGAGGCCTATGATGAGACCACCACTCATCATAGCCAATAGAGGTACCTAGATCTGCGAGACCAACTGACCAACCCCAATCAATTGGGGCAAGTGCTCTAAACTCAGCAATAGCATTATCTATATCGGGCTGAATACCCCATACACGAACCTCCCATGTCGTTCGACCAAAACAAGCCTCATAAGTATCAAGAACTTAGACCTGTATCTCCCCAAACTGATGACATACTCAGTCTAGTAGATAATTCTCTAGCACACTATTAGAACTACCAAGCAACCAACTAGTCTGTTGACAATAGATAAGGTGATATGCATCCTCTAGCCAGGCATCACACCCCAAATATGGTCTCCACTCAAAACCAAGAATATCATAAAAAACTCGACGCCAATAAGGAAGATCTCCAAGCAAGGTGTAGTGCACAAAATCCCCATAACAATATGAGTATGGATCATCAAGGTGACGATCATGTATCCCATATGGCTGAGTAATTGCAATGTGCTCCCACACCCACACATGCAAAAGTGAGACACCTGCGGAAATGGATCTCCCACCCCGATATACGACCTCGTGCATATCTCTATACAAGTGAGCGAGAAGACATGGACCCCAAGCATATTCTCAATGCACACACCCCAACCTACCAGAAATTGTCGACCTCGGCTATCAAGAACAAGTCATGAGATCAAACCACATATAACAAGCAAGATAGGATTTGCACTGTCAGAAAAATTAGACAAATCAATCTTCGACTGATGTACCGTCAATGTCGAGCACCTAACACACACCACATAGTAGGGATACCATGTCGAATATGATACGTAACCAACTCCCCATGGATGGGAAGACAAAGTATCCTCCATACATCCTTGAGGGTGATAGTCGCCTCTCTTGTAGGTAGATGAAACGAGGATGTTTATGAATGCCACCGTTCCACCAATGCAGTCATCATGGCAATACGAGTCCTAATGGGAGGCATATAAAAAATGTGCAGTAGTCCCACAACATCAAGAAAGTCCCGCTCTAACACACCAAAATGGGAAATGGGATCGAACAAATGTTGTGGACGTCTCTCCCTAGGTTGTAGTATGCTAAGGCCAACCTACAATCATTTTCAAACCACAAAGTTAGGGTTTCACTCTAAACAAAAGGGAGACACAATATAACACAAAAGATGATGACAAATGACATTTAGGATGACAAACAAACACATACTAGGGTTCCAAGCAAAAGCTAAAGTCAAACGAAGAAGGAGTCAAAAACAAAGGTTTTGAGCAAATGCACAGAAAACACAAAACAAAAGCAAGCTTTTTAGGTAAAGGTGAGATTTTCAAGCAAATGCTTAGAAACAAAAGTGAGGAAATATGACAAAGGAAAAGAAAAATGGCAAAGGCGAGCTTCCAGGGCCTCAAACAGACAAAGGTGAGCTTTTAGAGCAAAGGCAAGGTTTTATGGCAAATGCTCAGAAAACAAAGGCGAGGATCCTAAGCAAAGGTGAGGAAACATGTCAAAGGCATGGATCCTAGGCAAAGGCATGCATTCTTAGCAGTCAAAGGCGTGGAAACTGAGGCAAAGGCGAGGAAAATAGGAAACTTCACTTTTGACCTAGAAATCTTTGTAAACGCAAAACGAGAACAAAACAAGACGAAAGCGAAAAAGCAAGAAGGTACATACCGGGCCACCAATGTCTGAAGGCCATCCAACCTCTCGAACGAGCTCAGAATGATGTGGGACAACATCAAAACGCGACATTGCTCTTCGAAAACTAACAGAACAAGAGAACTAGAGACAAGGATTAGCTATAGAGTCATAACACAAATGAGTTATCTACAAGACAATTGACTATATAAGCCACAAGAAAACCCTAATTTCTACATAGGGAAACTTCCTACTTTCAAAATAGAAGCTTAAAGAAACATTAGAACAAGAAACGAAGGACCTATACACCTAATTCTATGACCTAAACACATCAGAACGAAAATAAAACAGATTCGAGAGCCTGACCTCAAAACTTGAAATTTTCGGTCAACCTCTTGACGGGCAACATAGAGTCTTGCCATCATTCCATGAAACACTAGGGCACAGTGGGGCACAATTTTTTTCATAAAACACTTGATCTTAAAAACAAAATATTTGAAACAAAGTAACCAGTACTTTGTATCAAAGAGGGGCAAAATGTAGACATGTAAAATTGACTTAACACTTATCACAAATTTAGAATGTCTCAGAATGACCCCGAAACGACTCAGAACAACTTTGAATCAACTCGAAACATCTCAGAATGACCCCGAAACGACTCGGAACAACTCTTAATCAACTTGGAACATCTCAAAATGACCCTGAAATGACTCGGAACAACTCTGAATCAACTCATAATGTCTCGGAACAACCCCAAAATGACTCAGGACAACTTTGAATCAACTCAGAATGTCTCAAAACGATCCTGAAACAACTCAAAACAACTCTGAATCAACTCAGAACGTCTCGAAATGACTTAGAACAACTTGGAAAAATTACGAATCAACTCAAAACGTCTTGAAACGACCTTGGAACAACTCTAAATCAAATCAGAACGTCTTGGAACGACCCCAAAACGACTCAGAACAACTTTGAATCAACCCGGAACGTCTCAGAACGACCTCAAAATGACTCAGAATCAAATCAAAATATCTCTGAATTAACTTGGAACGTCTCTGAAACAACTTGGATCATCTCAAAATCATCCCACGACATCTAATAACACATCAAACAGAATCGAACGACATTCAAAACCCTATTTCCTCTATTAATTAAATGATACAATGTTATTTGATTAATTCAGATTTCATCATTCTGACGAATTAAATAAATTACATTTATTTAATAAAGTCCTAATATTATCTTATTTCATCTTGATTAGTCAAACAACACTGATTATTTGATTACGTCACTAATTCACCTTATTCCTCAAAATTAATTGAATTATTAAATCATAATAATTTAATTATCACACTTTCCTCCAAAATTTGAATAAACTGTTCAAATTAGAAAAAATCAAAATCAAAATGGAATTAATTAATTAATTAATATCCCTCACCCACTTTTTGATTGAGGAAATCATGGATTGCTAACTAAGAAATCTATTTTGCTAACTCAACCATCTAATTCCTAACTCAACCCTAACTGATCAATCAAAATCCTAACTAGCCAATCTATTCTTCAATCACCCTAATTGTGCAATAAACTTTGCACAATTTCCTCATGTCTAAATCCTCTAAACTCATTTTGACCGTTGATCTGGATATTGTCCAACGCGATCTTGACCGTCGATTCAAAATTGCTTTTTCTATATAACAAGCCTTTCTCTTCACAAATTATGATCAAAATTTCAACTTACCTTATGCAACAAAGTGTTGTCAATATCACCATTGATAGAGCTTCATCATTTCTTCAAGAACAAGCATCAATCATCAAGCTTTTGCGCACAAGCAATGGAAGCTTTGCAGTGATACACACAACCCAACATCATGCAAATACACTCCAACATGGGATGGTAATCTCTTCTTGTTGTTTGAATTTGGTTTGAATATCTTAGGATCTCACTTTCATTCAAATAGCTTAGAATTGTTCATTTCATGAGTGATGGAATTGGATAGATTAAGTGTTTTTGAATTAGATTAGTTTTTTATTTCAATCCTGCATTTGATCTTGATTTTCGTATCGTTTTCCTGATGAATTCCTTCCCCCTCACACAAATCCAAATATGAAAAAGAAAGTTAAAACAGAACAAGATAAAATATTGAAAGAAAGAATCATCAATCTAATGGAAAATGTGGAGTGTATCAACCTTATGGTGATTCAAAATAAGAAAATAGGGAAAATAATAATATTCATGGACTTTAGAGAGCTTAACAAAGAATACATTCATGATCCATTCTTGACACCTTTTACAAAAAAAAAATTGGAATCAGTAACAGGGAGAGAAATATACTCCTCTACAAAAGATTTCTCTAGATACCACCCATTAAATATTAAGAAAGAGGACCAACCCAAGACTACTTTTTCTACTGAATGGGGATCATTTTTGTATGCAATGATGCTCTTTGGTTTAAGGAATTCTCTAGTAATTTTCAGTTGCATAATGGTCAACAAATTCAAGGATTTTATACATGATTTCATGCAAGTATACTTAGACAACAAGACAATATGTGGGTTAGTTAAATACCGGATAATAACCCTCCACATATAGTTATAAATTTTTAAAAGTCTACAAATCTCCCTAAATATAAAAAAATGCATATTTACAATACTCTTTGGTACACTTCTAGGCCATGTAATTTGCAATTAAGGATTGATGGTGGACTCTATAAAAGTTGCACTTATTATAAAACTACCACCACAAAAAATAGAACAAAAATTAAAAATATTCTTGGTATATATAGGATACCACTGCAATTTTATGAAAGGATATGTGACAATTGCAGCCCCATTAGAAGAACTATTGAAGGAGAAATCCAAAAAATCTATTCAATAGAAAGAACAATGATAACAATCATTTGATAGACTCAAACAAAAGATCATAAAGGTGCCTATTCTAATCTTCCCAAACTGGACATACCCCTTCCATGTCCATGTGAACACATCTGGCATAGTTATAGGAGAAATTCTAGCACAACCTAGAGGAAATAAAGATCATCCTATAGCTTTTGCAAGTAGGAAACTCTCACAAGCTAAAAAGAATTGCACAACAAAAAAAAGAGAGGGCCTAATAATGATGTATATGCTATGAAAATTGACATTACCTATTGTCCACACCATTCACCTTCTACACCAATCATGAACTATTAAAATGTCTATTAAACAAGTGTGTGATTCAAGGAAGAATGTCTAGATGGTTGTTAATGTTTCTAGAATTTGACTTTAATATTATGGTGAAGCCAAGATGGAACAACCAATGCCCTAAATACCTCTCTAGAATTAAGATCGAGGAAGAACCAAATGATCAAGAGGAATGTCTTCCTCACACAAATTGTTTTAGAGTAACTACGGTACCTCAGGAACTTCATGATGCTAGTATCACTACTCTCTATAGGAAAATATCCACCAAATATGTCATTGCAAGACAAAAAATACTATTTTGAAAGTATCTACCTTGCATATTAATTACAAAATAATTATATAAAGTAGGAAGAGATGATATTTTCCAAAGAATAGGATATGAGCATGAAAGAGAAGATGTAATTCCCTTGCAACTAGTTATATTTCAAGTTCCATTTGAGAAGTGGGCCATAGACTTTATTGGACCAATAGACCCACTAGAAAATCATTTTAAAGCTATATTCATCGTTACCGGTATGGAATGTGACTAAATTGGTATAGGAAATCCTAGAAGAGATTATACCACAAAGAATACCACAATTTTTTTATATGAGAATATTACCACAAAATTTGGCTACCCAATTAGTATCATAGTTGATTAGGGAAAACAATTTATGAATAAAATTATTACGGAGTTGCTAAATAGTTTCATGGTAACATAGAATAAAATCACTCCCTACCAACCTCATTGTAATGGAGAAAGTGAATCCCTCAACAAAATAAGAATAATCACTCTAACCAAAAATGTGCAACGCTAACATAATAAATTGGGATGAGAAGATACCAACAATATTATGGGCCTATAGGACTATTATGCCTTACATAACCACCCCAATTTGGTTTGGAACAAAATGGGCCCCCCTTGTTCTTTTCTTTTCCTTTGGCCTTTAGTTCTCTACCTTGGGAATTTTCTTTGTCCTGTCAGATCCGGAACCGGGACCAATATCGAACTTGGATTTTCATCCAAGTTTTGGTCTTGTTTTGTTCTTCGTTCTGGTCCCAACGGTTCCTTGGTCTTGCCTTTTTCTCTATCGGATCTAGGTCCGGAGCTAAATTAGAAAAGACATATTGATGGCACTTAAGAAAGATATTGTTGCAATAGCTTGGGGATATGAAGACCTAAAGACATTCGATGCTTCTATAATGACTCATACTATTCCTTTGAAGCCTGAAGTTAAGCCATTTCGACAGAAACAGTGCCCTATCAATGCCTTGATTGAACCATTGATATTTAAAGAAGTTTAGAAATTGTTTTCTACAAGGATAATCTTCCCGGTACGCCATTCAACATGGGTGGCTAACTTAGTCCCAGTTCGTAAGAAAAATGGAGAGATCAGGCTATGTGTAGACTTTAGAAATCTGAATAGATAAGTAGGAGATATTTTTCCACAACGTGTCAAATTATGATATTGCTATCAAGATTCAACCGTGTAGTTTCGAGTCAAACTCATTGACCCATGTTTCATGAGTAGTGGTTCAACAAGAACCCATCTCTCATGATATCGAATGGTCCACTTAGCACTCATTACATCTGGTGATGCTCACGAGGTGAAGCTTGAGGTCAGGTCGAGGTCACCATCCGATGCTGCTCCGGCTCAAAGCTTAACGGGGAGTTTTCTCCAAGGTTAAGCTCGCTTGAGTTGTTACCCCATTTGCAAAACCTTCAGCAAGTGTTGTGCCTTATAAACCATTCATAGTAGAGCCCCTTTAGCTCATCAATTGATAAGTAGGAGGTATTTTTCCACAGCGTGTCAAATTATGATATTGCTATCAGGATTCAACCGTGTAGTTTCGAGTCAAACTCATTGACCCATGTTTCATGAGTAGTGGTTCAACAAGAACCCATCTCTCGTGATATCGAATGGTCCACTTAGCACTCATTGCATCTAGGTGATGCTCATAGAGGTGAAGCACTGGTCCGTCCCGGGAGGTCACCCATCCCGATCTTGCTCCGACTCAAGCGGCTTAACCAGGGGAGTTTTCTCAAGGTTAAGCAGCAGTTATTCTATTACCAAAGGAAAACCTTCAGCAAAGTGTTGTGCCAAGACCATTCATAATAGAGCCTTTGAAAGCTCATCGTTGATAAGTAGGAGGTATTTTCCATAGTGTGTCAAATTATGATGTTATCAAGATTCAACCATATAATTTTATGAATCAAAATCATTGACACATGTTTCATGAGTAGTCATTCACAAGAACACATCTCTCATGATAATCAATAGTCCACTTAGCACTCATTGCATCTAGGTGATGCTCCACAGTGAAGCAGTGGAGTCGAGGAGGTCACCCATCTCGATCTTGCTCCGACTCAGCGGCTTAACCCGGGAGTTTCTCGGGTTAAGCGGCTTGAAGTTGATACCATTGCAAAACCTTATTGTTTGTGCCCGTAGGCATCACCTAGATTACAGCCAGGTGCTAAGTGGACCATTCGATGTATCTTGAGATGGGTTCTTGTTGAACCACTACTCATGAAACATGGAGTCGATAGTTTGACTTCGAAACTACGGTTGAATCTTATTAGCAATATCATAATTTGACCGTTGTGGAAAATATCTCTACTATCAATTGATGAGTTAAAGGGGCTCTGTGTAGATAGTTGTAAGGCACAACACTTCTTTGAAGGTTTTGCAAATGGGAACTTATCAAGCGGGCAACGCGGAAAACTCGCAATTAGCGCTTGAGCGGCTCTTGAAGATGAGCTGACCTCTGAGATGAACGATGCTTCACTATCACCTTCAATAATGCTAAGAGATGAGTTAATTTCCACCTCATGAGCAATGAGTCAATGGTCCAGCTATGATTGAATAACGATAACAACTGAGCAATGAAAAATATCTGCTATGATATTTAAAGAACTCTGTATGGTGCATCAAACGACAACGGGCAATGAAGTAACAACTCAGCGGGCTTAACCGGAGAAACTCACGGTGCGCTGGCTGATAGACGAACATTGACATCACCTATTAATAATGCTAAGAATGAACCATTAAATATCATGAAGATGAGTTCTTATTGAACACCTCGGCTTATAATTGATAATTTAACAATATGGTTAATCTTGATACTATATCATATCACAAATAAGAGCTTCGAGAAAAGATAACTACCCGCTACTTCTGCGGATGAAGTCTTGCGGTGTCAATGAGTCTCGGTGTGTCGTTGGATGGTTGTTTACGATACAATTGGGTAATGAACGGTTGGCGTGAGGCGAGAATGAAGGCGACCTTCACTACAAAGTGGGGAACATTTGCATACAGAAGGATGCCACTTGGTCTGATAAACACCGGAGCAACTTTTCAGTGCGCCATGGACATAGCATTCAAAGACTTAATCAGTAAATGCATTATTGTTTACATGGACGACCTGACAGTGTTCTCCAAGGATAGATTGAACCACGCTGCAGACTTAGCCAAAGTTCTTCAAAGATGTATCTAGTATGGCGTCTCCTTCAATCCCAAAAAGTGCGTATTCGGGGTTTTTGAAGGAAATCTCTTGGGACATATAATTTCAGAAAGGGGAATATCGATCAATCCAGACTGAGTTGAGTCCATTCTCAAAATAACCAGGCCAGGAAGTAAGAAGGAGATGAGATCTTTCTTCGAAAAGATCAACTTTGTGAGAAAATTCATCACGGGTTTTGCAGAAATTGTGAAACCACTGAACAAAATGATGAAGAAAGACGCCAAAATAGAATGGAGTGATGAGGCAAAGGCCGCATTTTTATAGATCAAGTGATCCATTTCAGAAGCACCAGTCCTCACCAGCCCTGACTACTTGAGGCCGTTCTATATCTACTCTTTTGCCTCTAAACATTCCTATGCAGTTGTCTTAACTCAATGAAGGGAAGAGGAGAGGCCAATCTCCTTCATGAGCTCTCCATTCAAAAATGTTGAAGTTAAGTACCCTCCTCTTGAAAAACAAGCTTTTGCTCTGGTCTGAGCTGTCAAGAAGTTCAGGCACTACATTCTTCAAAGTCAAATTATTGTTGTAGTTCCTGACATTGATGTGAAGTCTCTACTTATGCAGAGCGAGGTAGGAGAAAGAAGAGGGAAATGGATGACCATCTTGCAAGAGTTCGATCTAGAGATACGCCCTATGAGACTCGTTAGAGGTACAAGCCTATCTAAGTCCATGGCGAATGCTGGTGATAATATCATATGTCAGCAATATTCAACCCAGTCCTTCTCCAACGACCCTTGGTATGCTGATATTGTCTATTTTATGCTCAATAATCGGTGCCCAGAGGGAATGAATACAACTCAGAGGAGAGCATCGAGAATGAAGAGCTCTCATTATATGCTCAAAGGAGGATTGCTATACAGGAAGAAATTCGAAGGAGTATACCTACGATGCCTTGATTAGCAAGAGGCTAGGCATGTGATCACCGAATTCCATGGGAAACACGGCATAGGTCATGGTTCTGCAGACTCATTGGCACACCAGATCCTCATATCTGGTTATTACTGGTCGTGTGTGTTCAAAGATGCTCATTAGCATGTGAGAACATGTCACACATGTCAGATCTCTGCGTCAAAAGAACACCATTCGGCCATGCCACTGCAACCCGTCTATGACGTAAGGCCGTTTGCCCAATGGGCACTGGATTTTATTGGGGTAATTAACCCAAACTCTTCTACAGGACACAAATTCATTTTGACTGCCACTGATTACTGCACAAGATAGACAGAGGCTATACCCTGCAAGAACAACACAACAGAGGTAGTGATGAAATTCCTCACCGAATTTACACGTTGTTGTGCCATCAAACATGTCAACAAGGACTACATATAAAATTTCTACCAAATTTACCCAATTTGAGTTTGTATATGGATTAGATGTAACCCTGCCGTTAAATTTCATACTTCCAAATTTTTGTACCACTCTCACATTAAGAAATGGTGAAGAGGAATCCATAAAAAATGGATAGAGGAATTGGAGAAATTAGATGAACATATACTATTAGTCATCTATCATTAAAATATGGAGTGAAAGAGATAAAAGGCCTTGGCATGATAGAAATCAAAGACATAAAAAAGACATGGTGATGCTTTATGACAAAAAGTTTTGAATATAGGTAAAATTGAAGGTTAGATGGTTGGGCCCATACTACATTAAAAATATACTAAACTCCAAAGCAATAAAACTAAGGAAACTTGATAGTAGATACATACAATGTTATGTAAATGGGGCAAGATTAAAAAATTACCATCAACCTTTGAGATATCAAGGAAAATTAAGAAAGCCAATTGTATTATTTGTACTATAGTTATATAATATATGTAGTATAGAACATTAACCTAAACCACCAAAAACATATGTAAAAAAAGATAATAGCTAGAAAAGTGTGGGAAAGTGGAAAAATAGCTACATCCCTAAATGCACTTCCCACCATTGGGTACTTGTAAATTCACTGGTATGTGGGAAAAGGGATCTAGGGTCTAAAGAACACCTTTATCGACATTACATTAGAGAGGAACCAAAATTGATCACATAGGACCACTTGGCTACTATCATCAATGGAAGAGCCATAAGGTTGATCACATTTTGATCCTCTTTTGTGTTTGTGGGGTTGATTTGATTATGTAAATATATAACTAGGTCAGCTATGCAATTATAGAAAACTAATGTGAATACAGATAAGTCCAAGACTAATGCGTAGAATCTAATGACAAAAAAGTATAATGCATAGATAAAAGAACCTAGCATACAAATTAGGGTTGAAATTGCTCGATTAGGGGTGAAAGCACCCTAGACTGGTGTAGATCTTTAAAATCTACGAACAATTATATGTAGGTCCTAGTTTATAGCCTCTTTCCTCTTGGACTCAACTTTTGAACTCTATATGTTGATGGATAATCCTTCTTTCCTTAATTTTTTGAAATAAGAGGTTTGAATGTTTGGTCTTGCAATTAGGTCTTCATTATTCTCCCAAATCCACTTTAGATCTACCGCCTGCAAATAAGAGAGGAGAGAAAGAGTTGTGCCATGTAGGGGATTGCAAAAGTCAAACCTCATTTTGGTGTTTCCACCTCCATAATGGCTATGATGACATAACGAGTGCTTACCCTCAATCAGACAAAGGAAAATGGATAAAAGCAAGTGATAAATGACAAGTGATACAATTTACCACTTATATTTGATCTCCTTGATGAACCAAACTCATGATACACATCTCATGCAAGGAAGATTTTCTTGTTGATCAAAATTCCTGCAAGTGTTAGTACTTGAAAAACAAATGAACACAAAACATGAACAAAATTGCTCATAAAATTGATGCATTCCTAACATAAAATTTGAATGATGAAAATTTTGTAATAATGGTTTGATTATATGGGGAAAATGGGTTTTGAAGGGACCCGAAACCCTTTACAACTTAAGGTCTAAAATGTTGCTCAAGAGATACTAAACTAAGACAATAGTACTAGCCCAAAAACCCAAAACACTAGAAGTTACAAAATGTTTCTCCAAGGATATAACACTAAACTATCACCAACAGCTAACAACAATAAAACAACAAAACAACAAGAAAGAAATTGAAACCCAAAAGTAGAAAAATAAACAAAAAACAGACAACGGGACACTATTTCATACTGCTTAAGGTGTTGGCCACCTCAAGCTGTTGGTTCTTATGTAGCCCAATCATGTCCAACAATTCTTTTTTCTTAGCTTCAAAGGATTTCTTCCAGTCAGCCAGCCCTCTAACATCAAGGCCTTTACCATCATCCTTCACACCTTTTTTCCCTTTACCTTTTTCCAATTGTTCCTTCTCCATTAACTCAAAAAAATACAACTAGTCCTCTCTAAGCTCACTAATCTTGTGAAACAGGACCTCCAAAGAATCCACACTATTCTTTACTGAAATGTGACAAGCATGAAGAAGTTTCTTTATATCTGCATTGGTATCCAATACCTTGGCTTCTAAACCAGCCAAGCGTTGCTCACAAAGGGACTTGAAATCAGTGAATGAACCCTCAAGATCAACAATTCTGTCAATCAGAATATCTAAGGCGAAACCTTTCAGAATATTCTACAAATTCTCCTTCAATCCCCTTATTTTGATGTTGACCCTATTAAATTCCTGGAGAGTCCATTTTTCCAATTTGAAAGTGCCAATAGCCCCCGCCCTCACCATGTCAAGAAGCTCAAAAATAGAGGTGGAATCATCATTAAGATAGGAGAAGTCCTCCAACAGGAGATTAACCTTTAGAGGCTCTGACTTTGCATGCTTCTACTCAACATCCTCCTCCTCTTGAACCTTTTTCTCACCCTCAGGTTCCACTTTAGGAGAGTTTTGAACCAGGGAATCATCAATGTCCACCGCCTTCTCTTCCAAAGCCTTCTCGTTGCAGA
>VDFB02182201.1:0-26164 GCA_007258455.2 Sequoia sempervirens
CCTAACATTTGATGAAATTTAATGTTGTTGAACCTGTGCAAGCATGAGTGAAAGAGACAAGTGATGTTATGGTTTGCATGGAGTATAAATAATTGGGGAAAATAAGTGTGTAATCTACAAGAATATTCATATACCCCGATCAGTCTTCACTCTGCATATAAACTCTATAAATAGTATGGTTATTAGTTTCCATTCTACATATATACCTTGTAAATAAACTATAAATTTTATTTCTTTTTTTACTAATATACGATGGTGTTAATTTTAGAAATAAAATGTTAAGGAAATTTTTGAATATAATGTTACTCTAATTTTACACCTTATTTTGAGTAATCTTATGAAATGACATTATTTTGGTTTATTATTTTGGTTTTTTGAGTAATCCACCTCTGCTACCCTTGTAGAATAGATCATATGGGGAGGAAACACAATCTTGAAAACCTCATTAACATATGACTCTTGGTAAATTCCTTACCCTAGTTGCCATAACCTTTCATTTACTTATGTTCCAACACTTTGATTTTTTAGGCAATGGTAACCCCTCTCCTTAGGAGGCACAAGCATATGTTGGAACATCACCTTGGTTACCATTTACTAAGTCTCTAAAGAATTACACTACCAGCTCCACAATGTTCTAAAAATGAAAATAAATAAATGATAATAATAAAAAAAATGAAATGAAAACCAAGATGATGTTGAGACACCATCTTCACAACGCTTGTGCTAAAAAAAATGCCTCTTGATTTCACAGGTCTCAAAAACTCATTGGGTTGTAACACCTTTGGGGAGGGTGAATCATAGTGAAAGGAAACCTAAAGCTTAGTGAGAAATCCAATTTGGGGAAAGAATCATGTCTTCCAAATTGCTCCCATATAACATAAAAGAAATTCCCAACGCTATAGAAACATCACCCCTGTAATTCTTTGCATAGAAAAGATTAGGTTTGAATAAACGAAAAAAGATAGAGGGAAATATGGATGCACAAACAAACAAAAAAATGAATAGATAGGTTGAAAATAATCCTTATTCTCATGGTGAACTCAAGAAAAATCCAACACCTAGCCAATCCAATTTGTAGCTAGAGGTTGTTGCTATACTATCATTTCCTACATAGAGTCATACGATGAAAACAGATAGACTTTTAGGGTTCCAAGGATAATTCAAAAGCATGTTTGAAATTTAAAATATAATATTTCTGGTTGTGTTGGTATATTTGGAAAGTTTCCCTTGAACCCACTGTTCCAATACAGTTATCTTGTGACATGGTACGCAAGTGTCACACAATATGCAGTTTTTCCTTGGAAAAATGACTCCATGATACACAAGTGGTGTAATGCCCTACCTAAGAACCCCAAAGGACAACACATCTAACTACAATAATGACACAATTTTTTATTTAAAAAGTGCAATAACAAGAAATTTAAACCGCATCTAAACATAACACATAAGCTAAACTATGTCCTCTAAGGTTCAATGGTGGCATTATGAACAAACCTACTTACAAAGATCTAAACATATATCGTGGATTACCTAACAAAAAGAGTTTATTTTAAATCCATTGTATTAAATGAATAAACACACAAATCTCCATCTTATAACATCAGATACATCATCATTAAAGGTCATACAATAAGAACTAATGGGTACATATTCATTCTCTAATACATGGGAGTACATTATTACACTATTACAAGCTTACATCAATGCTTCCTTGATTACAACGAGAAGATTACATCAAGATTATATTACATTATAAAAAGGATATAATAATATAATACCTAACGTGTGCAACTATCTCTCGAACTGGTACAAGATCTGAAACTTGCTACGTAAGCTACATCCTCCATGCACATGAACACCAGCAAGGGAAACCCAATGGAGGAAAAATCACAATCCACTTGACCATGTGGAACCCTAAGATTCACCCCCATGCTAGGAGATAAAAATAAGGTCTCACTACTCAAATAGTCAAGGAGATAGAAACACAACACCAAGGGCTCACATGAATCCAACATACAATGTACAATATAACATCACATAACAAATACAATGCTTCCAAAGGCTCACAAACAACAAAGGGGAAACACAAGACTAGGGAATGCTAGGTTGAAATAGGGAGGAGTGTCATCACATAGCTTGCTATGGGTTGCCCTAGTGAATCTTCATAGCCTCCTGGGGCCCATCCTGGGTTACCCTAGCAGCCTCTATCAATCCCCGACCCCCATAAAAACTCATGTGGAATCAACATACCTTTCATAAGGATAAGACAGTTGATCTTGCCATTCCAAACCTTCCCATCTCATCTCAAGCCTAAATAAGAACTTGAGCCATGAGTGAGGCTTACGATTATCTTCATTAATGTGAAAACTACCCAACCCCCTAATTCATTTTAAGTTATCACTAGATTAAATAAACTCTCAATGAGTTACCCTAGACACCAGTTTGGGTTCCGACCCCCATTGAGAGCCACTCCCCCTACTTGCAACTAGAAGACCCAATACATCAAACAAGGTAAAGCCATATTGCACATTAAATGAAACCACAAGGAACACATATCTAGAGCAAGGCATGGACCACCTTGCTCACAAATCACAACCATAATAACATGTAAACAATGCAAGGCTAAAGACCCTCATGAAAACATCTCATGCACATTACCGACCACTTCAAATGGAACAATCATAAAACAAAACCAATAAGATACTTCCCCTAAGCCTCTGGAAAACTCCCTTAACCATGGAGCAAAAAGGACTCCCATTTAGAAATAATAACCCAAAATCATCTCCATTTCCAAAAATTAACACAATAACATAACTCTCAAAGACCATATACATAAAGAATCTACATATCAACCAGTACAAAATATGAGAGAAAACATTATTTAAAGAGATCATCCAAATTCATTTATTTAACCAAATTCCATTGATCTAAATATGTGTTCATAATGAAACATAATTCTTATCATTTAATATTTCTAGAATTAATTATCTAATGTAATCATTTATTAATAAACAAAACATGTTTTTATTTTAAAAAAAACCCTTAAATATATATACACAACTTTTCATAATACTGTTTAATTTCCCATTTGCGTATTGGTATTCTCTATTACTTCACATAGGTAGAATTTGTTTTTCTATTATGACTATACTATACATATACATTTACACACACATATGTATATGTGTGTGTGTGTGTGTGCATGTATAAACACTTATTTCAACATTTATATATATACATACATATATATGTATAAATTAAAATATGAGTACTATTTGTAAATCAATGTTTATCAAATACCATTTTCTTTGCATGCGTCAAACACATATATCCAAATGCTAGACTTACCATGAGGATTTCGTTTGAAATAAAGAAGGCCATATAAGTATGTTGTTTATAATTTGAAATCAACAAAAATCTTAAACAACGATAGCCATGTTTATTGATCTCAATTTATTATGCACACAACACAACACCCTAATGTGCATTACATTTCAAGTATAGCTCATATGAAAAAAAAAATAATCAAAAATCGGTATAGTCGCACCACTATCCAAATCAAAATAGACTCTAGGCAGCCTTTGAATTCCTTAAAGGTAAGGTATGGCTTATACCAAGATATTATGCCACAACAAAAATTAAAAAATAATTACCAATCAAGAAATACTCCCCATCTAACTTAATCCATTGACAATATAAGATTTAAAGGTTGATTCCTAGCATAGATACATCACATAATGCATAATATTTGAAACCTCAAAACATGTAATTCACAGCATAGCCCTCATTAATTTGGTCACAAACATATAATAACTCCATCAAAATAAAGATTTAAAGCATGAAAATAAAATTTTTGAAGCACGAGGAGAGAGAACTACGTTGGAGAAATAAATGGGAGATGCATCACTACCATTTGCTATAGGTAAACATATCAACAAAAATTAGGATGTCTATGGTTCAACTTTTCCAATACTGCTTATTCATCAACACAAATACAACATATGCAAAGACCAAGAAAAATATCATTTACTTATCAATTTCCATATAAAATAGATACAAATCAACTCTCAACATAAAGTATCGAATCCTAGCATCATACAGAAAGAGATGCACTTGTAGTAACCATAAAATAAAATGCCATAAAATGACATGCTTTTTGTAAAGGAATTAGATCACATCCACATGTGTGGAAGAGACATGCATGTTGGAGGAATTATCTTAGTGAATGAAAGTGGCCAGGTATTTCCAGATTCAAGTTTTTTACTTAATGTTACAGAAGAGAAGAAAAGGAATCATTTATCAACCACCATAATGATAAGTTGGCATTTGCATTTGGCTTGTTAAGTATGGCCCTTTCATAGCCAATATAGTTGTTAAGAACCTAAAATATGGTTTGATTTCCATGCTACATCTAAATTCATCTCCAAGATTAAAGAGAAATTGTTTTGAGAGATGTGAACCACTTCCACCACTTCAAACATTGAAAATGTTCTTGTGGTGAATATTGCCGGTGTGAAATAAAAATAGTCTAAAAAAAACCTACAATACCATAAATTCGAGCAAAGGCAACTGCCAAGTGTATAGCCAGGAACCACCTTCAAGCATGAAAATCAAACTTTCTAAGCTCAAGGGGAGGGAACTACATTGGAGAAATAAATGGGAGATGCATCACTATTGTTTGCTAAAGGTAAACATATCAATAGAAATTAGGATGTCTATGGTTCAAATTTTCCAATACTGCTTATTCATCAACACAAATAAAACATATGTGAATACCATGACAAATATCATTTACTCACCAGTTTCCATATAAAATAGATATAGATCCATTCTCAACATAAAGTATCAAATCTTAGCACCATATAGAAAGAGACGCACTTGTAGTAACCATAAACTAAAATGCCATAAAATGATACACACTTTTCATATAGGAATCCACATATGTGGAAGAGACATGCATATTGGAGGAATTAGCTTAGCAAATGAAAGTGGCCAGGTATTTATAGATTCGAGACTTTTACTTAATATTGTAGAAGAGAAGAAAAAGAATCATTTATCAGCCACCATAATGATAAGTTGAAATTTGCTTTTGGCATATTAAGCATGTCCCTTTCATAGCCAATAAAGTTATTAAGAACCTCAAATATGGTTTGATTTCCATGCTACATCTAAATTCACCTCCAAGATTAAAGAGAAATTGTTCTGAGAGATGTGAACCATTTCCACCACTTCAAACATAAAAAATGTTCTTGTGGTGAATATTGGTGGTGCTAAATAAAACAGTCTAAAAAAAAACCTACACTACCATAAATTCAAGCAAAGGAAATTGTCAAGTGTATAGCCAGGTTCGCCACCTTTGTCGACAACCTCACTACTTGTGCCATAATGGAAGGTTGGAAAAAGTTATGTACAACTGCACTGATAAACACATATACAAAATGTGAAAGCATGGACAAGGCATGCAAATTGTTTGATAGAATGCTACAAAGTGATGCCATCTCATGGATTGCAATGATCGTGGGATATGTACAAAATGGATTTTCCAATGAGTCAAAATAAAAATTTTGAGCGAATGGTAGATGATAAAAGGCTTAATGATTTCACGATTTATAGTCAAACACCAATTTTAATTTATTCCTAAAAAAAATTAATATAAATGGAAATTACATTTTTGATCTACAACAAATAGACAAGAATTCCTTTTTCAACAAACAAAGAGAGGGTTCAATTCCTCTAATCAAATAAAAAACAAAGGACAAGGAATGAACCCAACCTAGTTCAACCAATGGTTGAGGTAAGAATCTAGTGTCGAGATCAAACTTCTACGACAACAACAATTGACTTCTCAAAAGCCTAAATCAAATCTTTAGTAATTTCCCCCAACCTAATTTTTTGAAACAATCATTATAAAACAATTATTCTACAAAAAATTTCTCTTAGATAAAGTTATCTTTTCGAAAACCCAAAATCCAATAATGATCCGTAATCTCTCCAAATGGTAATTATTATTATTTTTCCAAAAAGAATTTTTACGATTTTTCAAACACAAAAATCAGATAAAAATCTCACAAAACAACAAATTTTCAAATGACAAGAAGTTCAAATTCACACATGTGCTCCGAACAATACTTTTTCTATCTTTTTAATTGCTTTTAGAGTTTAACCATCATCTCCTTCTGATTTAATATTCTATATTATATTATATTATATTTTTTTCCCACCTTTTAATTTATTTAAACTCAACATTAATAATGAATATATTTATATTTAATTGTAAAATACTTTTTACCTTAGCAATTTAATTTAATTTAATTAATTAACCAAGGAAACTTATTAATTTATTTCTACATATGTTTCATTTAATAATTTATTTAATTCAACAACTAATCAAACATCACTATTACACCAATTTAATTTAACAATTAAATATCAACAATAATCATTTAAGCATAAAAAAGTTTGAAAATAGAAACAATTGACCATGAACACATACAAGATTGATGGCTAACCAACTAGATAGTCATCCTCATTGAGGATGATGGCAAGGATAGGGGACATTTTTTTATCTCTGTTTTCAACAATTTTCCATTGGGTTTAAGGAATGCTCAAACCTAATAATTCAAGTGGAGTTGATGCCTAGTACCTACAGTTTACATCAAAAAAAATGGTTGAACAACATATATAATCAAACAGTTAGACACACCATGAAAGGAAATCACATTGTAGTAGGGTATTCATGAATGAGTAATGCAACACTATTCCTCTCACCAAGACACATCAAACACATAACCACATGAATGCATAGCTTGACAGTTACATAATAAACGACATCAAACAATCACTAGATAAATGCATAGTAACCATGATCAAATAACACAATGCTCACAATTAAATTAATCCACATAAACTATTAAGTCCATAAATCTATCATAGCATATGCATAAACTCAAATAGTAGCAAGAACATCAAAATAACATAAAGTGTCATACAGTATCATCAAAGTAGAAAATATAACATCAACAAAGTTTCATAGTGTCTTTCCTAATAGAACCATCCTTAGTCTAATGGGGAATAGCATGAGGGGCGCTACATCCTCCCCCCCTAGGATTAGGCTTACTCTTAGAGGCCTACAAACAAGTATGGCTATGACTCTTGTATTTGGGATGCATCCACCCAAGTAGCTAAAGCCTCATCATTAGGATCCCACTGGACCCTCACCTGCTCTATATCTTGACCCCTAAGGATGAGTCTCTTGTACTACAAATTTCCCATAGGTTCCCAAGTCAATTTCCTATGCCAAACTTGTAGTCTCCATATCTTTGCCCTGATGCTCTGCCTAGTGGTTATCAACCACTATAATCACTCTGTGAGACCTACCTACATAACCCACTACCAACTTTGAGGCTGTCGGATTTTCACTAAATTCTAGTGTGCTCCTATGAGGACACTGTTGAGCTATGTGGTCCTGCTAGCCGCAAGAAAAAAAACTTGTACCTTTGCCATATCCTCTTCCTCCTGGTGCACACTGGACTACTGGACTCTACCCCTCCTAGCTACAATCTATGTGCTCTGAGATGACTAGCCAGGACAATAAAACTTGGCTCACTTCCAAAGCTTGGCTCACTGCCAATTTCATATTTTCCTAGATTAAAAAATGACCACCCTAGAACTTGAAGCCTATTGGAGACACACTACCAATCCAAACACCAATCATCCAAGTCTCATCCTCCAAACCACCACTAGAACTATTGAAGGTAGGAGAATGTGCCCTCAAGAGATCCTTCATATGACCGACCACAATTGTGACGTCTCTCCTCCTAGGAGACCTTTCTCTTTCCCTAACCACCTGTTGATTACCCTCTTATCTAGGGCCTAGGTGGGCAAGAATTTCCTCAAGAAAAGGACATAACTAAGCTCCCTCTAACTCTAGTTGGCCATGATTCTAACCTCCATTTCCTTGAACATTCTAAGGCCCCTGGTGTTCCTCATGATCATTATTGTAGGAACTTTGAGAAGGGGTGTTCTAGTGGCCAACCCCATGACCACCACCTTGACCTCTACCATGAACCCCACCAATATCTTGACCTCTAGGCACAATCCTACACAACACCACTAAAGGACAAGTCTCAAATTACTAGGTGAAGATGACAAAAGGGAGAATGCATAAGCTCAAGAGTCTAAGCACGAGGACAACATAATGGGATCATATGTATCTAGAGTTCCCAGTGTATGAACCTATGCTCTGATACCAAGTGTAACACCCCACCCAAGAACCCCAGAGGACAACACATCTAACTACAATAATGACACAATTTTTTTTAAAGTGCAATAATAAGAAATGTAAATTGTATCTAAACATAACACATAAGCTAAACTATATCCTCTAAGGTTCAACGAATACATTAGGAACAAACCTACTTAACAAGACCTAAACATACATCGTAGATTACCTAATAACAAGAGTTCATTTTAAATCCATTGTATTAAATGAATAAACACATATATCTTCATCTTATAACATCAGATACATCATCATTAAAATTCATATAATAAAAACCAATGGGTACATATGCATTGTCCAATATATGGGAGTACATCATTACACTGTTACAAGCTTACATCAATGCTTCCTTGATTACAATGGGGAGAATACATCAAGATTACATTACATGATACAAAGGATATACATATATAATACATAACATGTACAACTATCTCTTGGACTGGTACTAGATCTGAAACCTACTACATAAGGTACATCCTCCATGTTTATGAACAAAAGCAAGGGAAACTCAATGGTTGAAAAAGCACAATCCACCCAACCATGTGGAACCCTGAGGTCATCCCCTATGCTAGGAGATAACAATAAGGTCCCACTACTCAAACAGTCAAGCAGACAATAATACAACAACAAAGGAATCACATGACTAACATAAAATGTATAATATAACATCACATAATAGAGACACCACTTCTAGAGGCTCACAAACAATAAAGAGGAAACACAAGACTAGGGAATGCTAGGTTTCAATAGGGAGGAGTTCCAACACATATCTTGCTATGGGTTACCCTAGCGAATATTCCTAGGCTCTTGGCCCCTATCCTGGGTTACCCTGGCAACCTCTACTATAATGACCTGCTGTGTGAAGCCCAGAGGACAACTAAAACTAACAAATTACTATACAATTTTTATTTTTTTTTGAAAGTAGAATATCACATAATTGAAATACATCAAATAATAGAGAAATTACATAACTAAACATGATATAACTAAACTATGGGTGAAGCTGGATGATCTACAACAAGATGAACTTTGTGGTTCACAAATCTTGCGACTAGGAACCTAAGTGGGTGAAAATCATGTTCCGCAACCATGTGGACCTAAAGTCCCACCCCATGCTAGGAGGCGACAGAAAGACCCTCGACCCAAGAACCAGTCAAGTGGAAGACTTCCAAGACCCATTCAAAAAAGATACATGACTAATAAAACATCAAAATGACTACTTAAGATGACTACTTCCAGAGGCACACAAAGACAATAGCAAGGGATACTATGGGACAATGTCATCGCATGGTCCTATCATGGGTTATCTTGGCTACCTCTCAACAGGCACTGACCCCCATCTATGGTTATCTTGGCCTCTCATAGGCAGTCCCCATAGGGTGACATGTGTGGGACCACAAGCCTCTCATGAGGACGAGGTAGCTATCTTTTCGACCATGGCCTTCTCAGCCCATCCTTAGTTTATGAAATCACTAATGGCATGGTTGAGACATCTTATCTTTTGTTAATGTGTTCCTACCCAAACCCACTAGTTTAATTTATTATGTTTTCACTTATTTAACCAACTCTTCCATGGGTTATCCAGGCTACTCCTTTGTGCCCTAGCCCCCATGAAGAGCCACTCTCCCTATTAGCCCTAAAAGAAATCTCACAATACCAAGGGGTGTACACAAAAAAAAATAGTAAAATCATGAGACCAAGTACAAATGTGAGGCATGGACATTCTCGCTCAAAGCCATATCAAATGACAAGGCAACAAAAAAAGGTAACACCCCCAAGAGTTGAACCCAGAAATACAATCAATGACTCATAAAGGTCAAAACATGGAAATCCACATTAAAAAAATATTTCCCATTGCCTCTGGAATTTTATAGGACAACTACCCACAAGCTCCCAATGGTAAATAACTCCATGCTAAGAGTTCCCACATGACCAACACAAAATCTCATCAAATTGAAACGTTACAAGGGAAAGAAAATCACAATCAACATGGGGACATAAACATCCATCTTTAACTTCACATCACATTCAAGTAACATTTTTCAAGAACATGCTAGGTACTAAAACAAATTTTATTTAGACGACCATATTGAAGTCATTTAAACAATTAGAGAACTATTAAATCTTGTAATATAAAAACTTTAAATTAACACCAATGAGTTTCTCTTAACTATGATTCCTAACAAAACCATCTATTTACACAAAAATAAATAAATTTAACTAAAAAGGATTTACACATCTCATTAAGAATTTTAATATTACAATTTTTCACTTTAATAATAATCATAATACATGCATATATATATATATATGATATTTTAAATATTGGTATATATATACAAATATATATAAATATTTAAACATTTTTAATTCACCACACACTATTGAACTTTCATTTAACAATATATTGAAACACACACCTATATATATATATTTATAATAAAATATAATTTAACATAACTACTCTGTTATTTAGAGAATCAACCTATATAATTACAATATACATTTAATCTCATTGCTTAAATGAGTAAGTCTACACATATGTGAAACTAAATGTATATCTATTATATTTTAACCTTAAAAATTTGGGTGTTTCCCTATAATTTTATGGCTATTTGCAACTAACAAATTTAGTTAAATACATAACCAAAAATAATTTATCATTAAAAGAATAATAAACTCATCTCAAGTATATTTATCAAGTTTAAATGTCACTTTTCTAAACAATGGATCAATAGTAATTAGCAAATAAACATATATCTATATATTAAATTGAATTAAACTAAAATATTTTAAAATAGAAATAACTCTATTTAATTTCTTACCTTTTAAAAGAGAAAGTATTAATGGTTATTCCCACCTAATAAAATTTACCATGAAAAAACTTTTTTTATTATTATTAAGTAAAAATCTACAATCTAAAAGAAATAATGAGAATTTTAAGGGAATATAAAATGGAATAAAAGAAACTAGGGAAATCGCCATAAAAAAAAGCTAGAAGTAAGGATTCCAAATACACCCTAATCCCTTTACTAATTAATTACCTTCTTTCTTTAATTTTAATCTCATGATATATATATATATATATATATATATATATATATATATATATATATATATATGTATATGTATGTAATGGCAATAATAAATAATGTATGTAATATAATAATAATAATAATATGTGTATGTATGTATGTTATTAATACAATAATATGCTTAATAATGTATGTGTACAATAATGTATGTATGTATGTATATATATATTGGCTTATATATAATATTAACATATATATGTGTGTTAATATATATATATATGTGTATGTAATATGTGTATATATATATACATATATATACATAAATATACATATGATATAATATAAATATGTAAATATATTTATTATGACTATTCTGTTGTTATGTAACGCCCCGCCAGGGTTTCCATTAAAACAAGCATAAAGAACAAATTAACAGAATAATTTTTTTTTTAAAATTCATTTGATTACACAAATGTTTTAAGGATTCCAAGATGATGTTACTTAAACCTTACAAATAAGAATATCACATCATAATATTAAAGTCATAAAACATAAGTACATATCAAATTCATGAATGATCCAATTTCATAAACTTTTATACAGTCAAGATATATATATATATATATCCAGATTACATCAAGTGAGATTTTAATAAATATTGATACATCATAATGTTGATACAAAGAGTACACTCATGCATAGAGGGTGAATATACAAGAGGGTAGTATTGATCTCATCGCTATCGACATCCAATGTCTTTGAACATGTTCCAGCGTCCATCATCGCGAACAAAGTGACGAACCTGCCTCACAGTTAATGGTATCAATATGGCAGCAGCTCCATGAAGGACCCGTGAAGATAGTAGCATGGTTTCCTCCCAACCGCGTGGTACCCAAAGGTCCACTCCCTTCGTGCTAGGAGATAATGACAAGTCCACAAAACAATCAAAAAGACAACAAAGAATAGACATTACATAACATGGCTGACAAACACATAACAACATAATAGAATCTAAATTACAAGATCACAAGTAAACTCCCAAAGACAACAACAGTAACAAGGGTGACTCTATATAAGAGACCACAAACATGCTTCAGGATAGAGTGTCATCACATAGCTATTCTAGGTTACCCTGGTAATCTCTACCAATTCCCGGCCCCTAGACAAATTCATGTGGTGTCGAATTACCTTTTAGGAAGACAAGGTAGATGACAAGCCATTCCAGGCCTTCTCAACCTTCCCTTAATCTAAACGAGCATTAAAGCACTAGGTGAGGCATACATATTATCTGAATTAATGTTAAACACTACCCCACCCCTAATACATTAATTAAGTTTTCACTGGATTATAAAAACCCACGATAGGTTACCTAGCAACCACTTGGGTGACCCTATCGCAAGCCACTCTTCCTATAAACATGGCACAGCATAAAAATACCAAAGACAACCAATATGTGTATGAAACAAAACCATAAGAGAACATATCTCACTCATGTCCCAATCATTGAAAAATTCAAACACCTCTAAGGTGACAATTAACTCTTGCATGGCTGAGTCCCAAAATAAATCTAGGTATTTAAAACAACAATGAACAAACATCAAAAGCTCATATCTCAAATCAACCCTCTAGCCTCTGGAAGTAAAAAGACTCACATTCACCAATATACATTCTCAAAAGATATCATAAACATATCCCAACAATTTTATCCGTTTATTCTATATGAACGCATTACGTCCAAGATCACTCTTCAACAAGAACAATATAACTCCTTTATCATATATATATATATATATATATATATATATATATATATATATATATATATATACATATTTACTTGTTTAAATGTAAACACAGCCTCAGTTCAATCTGATTGCACACTACAACTTTTAAACATATAACCATCAAATCATAGATCAAATATCTAATAACATTTATTTAATAATTTTAACCGCAGTTATCTCTAATTAAAGTGTACGCATCTCTCATGCATAGTTCAATTGAGAAATGATAACTTAAACAAGAGTTAGGTAATAATCACATCATGCAAAATATTGAACCTTACATATCTTAAGACTTGAACTGGTAGATTTTTAATGCATGGTATTGAATAATAAAGTCAGATTTAATATCATCTTTTTTATCAATCTTGATTAACAAGTCCAGTGTTTATGCTAACACTAAGAAGCTATACATATAGGGCACGAAGCAAGCATCTTAATGCTGATGATCATGAATCACATAAAATAGATTTAACTATTGAATTCTATTGCATTTTTACGCCGATTCATTTCAGCTTGAAAGGAGATAACCCCTGTTATGCACTGTGAACAAAATATGGTATTTATGCTTATTTACAAAACTAATAAAATTGATTCCAGATAAAAATTAAAGGTAATAACCATACTAAAAGAAACACACCCAGGGGAAAACTAGTAAATATAGTGATGGAATATGAAATAGGCGCCCAATATAGTTTTATGTCAGGCAATCATAAATTGTTCCCAGAAATTTAAGCAATAATCCCCAATTGTCTATAAATAGAAGAAAATATCAGGCACCTTAAAAAAAAATCAAAAAATAGCCAAAGATAAGGTCAAAGAGATTATTTAAATCTTTACATCCCTCTATGTTCAAGTGCTACATATGGGTGAGGTGTGAATAGAATAAGGGAGATCATTTAAACGTCCATTCCCTTCTAAGTTAGAGCGTTACAGCTGTGATAGGTTGCGAATGACTTGTAGTCAGGAAAGAAAACTCAAGCAAGCACAAGCTAGATGCATGCAAAAGTTAAATGCAAGAAGTTAGAATAAAAAGGTGGACCCCATGAATTTTCAACTATTCTTCCTATCTACAAGATCGTTACTTTGCATGCAAAGATTGATTGTAAGGAGACGTACATATAAACCAAATTGTTATAGGAACACATGGAATCAAGGCAGGCTAAAGTAGATTTAAAATATGACCAATTATAGATAGGGCGACGCCATTAATAAGGAAGATAATGACTACAGGATGCACACTACAACAGATTGGTGAAATGAATCTTAGAAACTTTCCAGCCACTGCAATTTCTAGATGGGAACAAATATCGGCTTGAATATGAAGGAAGATGAATCCCAAAACCATATACTGGTATCATGACATGTTTGGGAGAAGCTTATTAAAAAGACAAGGCTTATATTGACAATAATGAAGATAAATGGAATTGAGCTCTATAAGCTTAAAATCAATAACTATGATTACATATCATAAACTGCAACTTCATATGGTAGATCATACATCAAATCAACATCTATCGGATTCATTTCTGTGACTCATTAGGCACAAACAAAAGAATAAATAGAAAGATATCTGAGTCGATAGTAGAGAAAGAATCAAAAACATGAAATGAAATTTAAGAAAGTTCTCATAATTCGAAGAATATAATAGATCATACAAACTATAATTCATATAGTAAATTGCAAATTGTAATTTTATTTCTCTGAACTTCCTTTATCATTGTTTACTTTTCTCTTCTCTCTAATTTGAAAGTTTCTCTAATTTTGAAAGTTACTCTAATTGTTTCTTGTTGAATGTGCAAGTTCAAGAAGATCAAACGAATTTCATAGACAAAGAAATTTTTTTCAAGAATAATCAGTGTTCAAACTCATTAAAGAAAAGTTTCATTTCTTTTAAAAAACAAAATATAGATTGAAAAGTAAAGAACTTGTTAATTCTGTTCGAATCACTCAAGAATCTTGATGAAGAATTCAACAATTTCCAATCAAAGTTTTTTTTTCAAAACTAAAATATCGCTAAAAACTTTTCAAAAAAATGCTGAACAAATTTTTCCCAAAACAACTTATCATGCAAACCTTCGTAAGCATTACTATGAATGAAAATTGCAACCCCCAAAAGCTTTTAATGCATTTAATTAACTCTCAATCATGAAGCTTAACTGATAGTCAATTATGCATTCATAATTGATCAATCAACTCTAACTTACCCTTTTAACATCATATCACATTTTCAACTCCAAATCCAAAATTCATAACATGTTGAAAACATCTTCTCTTAAAATATCTATTTCCATATAAATCTTGTTTGCACAAGTAAATCAAAAATTTATATTTAATTAAATACTTTTACAAAATTAGCTTTCACTTTTAAAGTAAATAACTTGTTTAATTTAAATTAATAAATTAAACCATAAACATAAACATAGCATTTAATCAAATATAATATTAACAAATAATCATTTAACTAAAAATAATGAATTCCCAAACAAAACAATACAAACAAGTACAACACAAAATAAACGGACTAGACAACAAGGAAGGGTAACAAATAGGTACTCGTTCAATGAAGAACGATGGCTCAATAAGGACCTAACACTATCTCCAGATCAACATAATTTCATTGGATTAGGGTACACTCAGACCTGTCAAGCAGGTGGAGCCGATACCTAGTATCTGTATCTGCATGAAACATCAATATTAAACATATAATCATATATCAACAAACACACCGTGAAGAAGAATCACAGCGTAGTAGGGTACTCATGAATGAGTAGTGCTACACTGTCTTCTTCACCAAAACTGACGAGCATCATATATCATAAACAACCATTTCATCATGATAACCTCATAAAAACTTATAAACAAATAAACCATTCACATACGTGTCAACAATAATTTCATCACATAAACACAACCAGATGATTAGGATGTCAAATGTATCATCAACACAAAGTATAAAAACAACATAATGTCAGAGTCATATCTGAAAATGAACAACATAGTATCATAGACAACTAAAAGTATCTATCAAACTGGAAAACAAACTAAAATAGGATGTCATAGCAGGAGGGACACTACATGTTAAAAAGAATAGTAAGTTTTATTTCTTTTAATTCAAACAAATTTCTTTTCCATTCTAAATATAAATAAAAACAATTTGAATAAACACTACATTTTGGATTATTTTTCTTAATTTTGTTTTCATACACCCAATTTACTTTTATCAACCCACACACACACACATATATAACTTAAACTATTTGTTGTTATAAAACAACCTTCTATTATTTAATTAGCATTTTCTCTTAAAAAATTATAAACCCATATACATGTAACCTGGTTATTTGTGACAACAAAAAGAAAGAAAGCATTCATCCCAATAAAACAATAAACCAAAAGATAACAATATAAATTATATATATATATATATATCATTGTTTTCAAACATTACATAGGCCGAAACATAAAAGCATGAATACACACACACACACATATATATGGCATAACGGTTGTTATAGAACAACATTCTAAATATATACATAAATAACCATAAACTACAACATATAGATATATTAAATCCAAACTACAACATATACATATTTTAAATCCACAACATATATACATATATAAAAAAATTTAAACATTTAGCCAATAAATACTAAGTTTTTTGGAGGCTATTTAAATGTACATAAAAATATTAGTTTACTCTTAACATTTCATGAAAACAATATATAAATTGTTAAATAAAATATATCCTGGGTGCGCCCACAAAAGATAGAAAATAATCTAATAACCATCCAGAACAACAAATCATTTTTTTTATGCATAAGCAAAAAGGGGAAGTGAATTTCAAAATAAAATCACCAACCTAGATAAATGACATTTGGAGATGGAGATGATGTTGAGTTAATCTCTCTTTTGTATAGAAAAAATCCAAATCTGTTTCAGCTACTTCAAAATGCACAGGGTTGTAATTTTTTTTTTAACTTTTCACCCAACAAGATTACCTAAAAAGATTATCAAGAAAAATCACCACCAAAGATTGTCGAGCAAGCCAAAAAAACAATTCCCATTTTAATTCATGAATTCCTCTAAAGTTTTTGATAACCAAACAAGACAAGTGGCAATTGTCTAAATCATTTTATAGTTTTTGAGAGTGCACCCATCAATTTACCTTTCCTGTGTTTTACCACCTGTTGGTAAAATCTTTAGGCTTTTATTTATTCTAGAAACCTAACTTTCTTCAAAATTATTTTATTAACAACTAAGGGTAACAATTATTTTCACCATTTATTATTGTTTTACTGTTTAACATTAAATCACATTATTCAATTTTAATAAATCATAGTTGTTAATTCTACAATGACTTTTAAAATGTAATTAATTAAATTACTCTTTTTCAAAATTTAAGGTTATTCAATTTTTTATTTATTTTTTAAATATCCACTTTAATATATTTCATGAAATACTTCATTATTCAAGATATTTAAATTTAAAAATAAACATTATTTATAATTGAAAATATATGTTTTATTTACATTTTCATCTTTAATAAAGGAATAATATAAGCTATTAAATCAATATCCCCTTTGAATTAATTTAATAATTAATTAATTAAATTTTCTTAATAATTTAATAATTTAATTTATTAGTTTAATTAAATCAACATTACAAATAAGAGAAAAGTAACCCAAAACGATACCTGAATGATAATGAGCAACAACCATGCCAAATAATTGAAACACATTAATTAACCAATTAACTTGAATGACAAAATAAAAAATATTTAAATGAACAATTAAAATGAATGACTCAAACATAGCGATACCAAAATGAGAATGAGGTCACGAATAGACAACATCATCAAACATAATGACAGAGTGATGGACTAGGACGACAAACTTTTTTGTCAACTCAATTTTCCACATCATACCCATTGGGCTTATAGGGCACGCTGAAAGACAGTGTGGGTGGAGTTAATGCCTAGTACCTACATCCTACATTAAACCAAACATCAATCAACATATATATTCAATCACAAGTACCTCATGAGAAGGAGTCGCAACATAGTAGGGTGCTTGTGAACGAGTGATGCTACACTATCCTCTCACCAAGACTTCAACCAGTAACACATTGTGATAATATCATGAAGCAAGCATTAATCAATTTGCATAACCACATAATACCACATCCATATGATAAGCATAACTAGATAAAGACAAACACCATGCATCATCATATCATCAACATCATAAAATAGTATCATGAGCATCCAAGCAAAACACACAACCCAAACTGGTGAAAAAATCACCATTATAGTCTCAAGTCCACAACAAAACATGAGAAGAGTATCAGAAAATGAAAACAATACAAGAGGCATTACATCTACTGATCCTCGAACCCCATACAAACTCATGCTAAATCAACATACCTTTCATGAGTAAAGGAAGTTGATCTTGCCATTCTAGGTCTTCCCATATACTCTCAAGCCTAAACAAGCACTTGATTCATGAGTGAGGCTTACCATTATCTTGATTAATTTGAAAACTACACAACCCCCTAATTCATTTTAAGTTATCACTAGATTAAATAAACTCTCAATGAGTTACCCTGGACACCACTTTGGGTTTCAGACCCCATTGAGAGCCACTCCCCCTACTTGCAACTAGAAGACTCAATACATCAAATAGGGTAAAGCCATCTTGCACACTAAACAAAACCACAAGAAACAAATATCTAGAGCAAGGCATGGACTGCCTTTCTCACAAGTCACAACCATAATAAAGTGTAAACAATGCAAGGCTAAAGACCCTCATGAACACATCTCATGCACATTACCAAACCACTTCAAATTGGAACTATCATAAAACCCAACCAATAAGATACTTCTCTTAAGCCTCTAGAAAATCTCCCTTAACCATTGAGCACAAAGGAATCCCATTTAGAAATAATAACCTAAAATCATCTCCATTTCCAAAAATTAATACAATAACATAACTCTCAAAGACCATATACATAAAGAATCTACATATCAACTAGTACAAAATATGAGAGAAAACATCATTTAAAGAGATCATCCAAATTCAATTATTTAACCAAATTCCACCAATCTAAATATGTGTTTGTATAATGAAATATACATCTTACCATTTAATATTTCAAAAATTCATAATCCAATGTAATCATTTATTAATAAAGAAAACATTTTTCTATTTTAAAAAAAAACCCTTAAATATGTAACACAAATTTTCATAATACTGTTTAATTTCCCATTTGCTTATTGGCATTCTCTATTACTTCACATAGGTAGAATTTATTTTTCTATTAAGCCTATACTATACATATATGTATACACATATATGTATAAATATAAACACATATTTCAACATATATATATATATATATACACATATGTATACATATATATATGTATAAATTAAAATCTGAGTACTGTTTGTAAATAAATGTTTATTAAATACCATTTTCACCGTGTTAGAACCAAAATTTTGATAAAAAATTCTAAGGATTTCATCAATTAAAATTCAAAATTCATACTATCATTTTCATAAAAGATCACATTTTTTCCATCCATTAGGTCAATTTTTCCCTTTACCACTATACCGCTACTGCATTGGATACCCCATATAGCCCTTACATCATACCTCTCTACCATAGCCCATTACAAAGAAGCTCACGGTATGACAGTATGAGGGGATAAAACTATACTCAATCACCTTCACTGCTATACCTAATAGGGTCAAGACAAAGCCTGCGGTAGAGTAGTATACTAAAGGGTAGTAATAAAAGGAGACACCACTATACCATAGAGGGTCAAAACATAGCTTGCAATAAAGTGGTATACTAAGGAGGAGTACTAAGAGACATGCCACAGTACTGCAGGAGAACAAAAGGAGACCCACTATAGAGTGGTATATTAATATATGTATTGAGGATACACTGTGGTATTGAAAGAGAGCCAAAGGTCATGTGTAGTAGAGCGGTACATGGAAGAGGGATAATGAAAGCACACTGTGGTACTACAGGGGAGTGAAAAGTAACATGACGTAGCGCAGTAAACTAGTCATTGGATCATTTAAAGCATACCAATAACATCAGTCAAAATCAAAATACAAAATTGATCTCGATACAAAGATTTGAATTGTGTGAATTTATGATTCAGGAGTAAATGCAGCTTGGTGTTAAAATATAAAAAATAAGTTGAGAATTTTTCCAAAATAGCTGAAGTTAAGTTCAAGAAGAGCTTAAAGCATGGGAGCAAAAGGAATTCTTCAAGGAGAATTATATCACAGGGTAAGCTCTACTCATCACTCTCTAAATTTTATAGAAATGACACCAAAGAAGGTTGAAGTAGGGATTAAAAAGGATGAAGTCAAAACTAGTAAACCCTCTTTGCAGTCCCCATTACTTTCTCTATTACCTGGTTCAGTTGACAAAGGACAGAAGAATTTTTTTAGAGATTTAGGTCAAGGGTGTAGAGACCTCATTATTTCTTAGTCAGGTTGGAACCTCTATTGGTATTTCTATCGAAACAGGAATGATAAGGTTCCAAAATCAAACCTGTGGACCCTTGATTTAGCTAAACTGATTGTTCCAAATATTTTCATTGATATTGAGTTGATTAAAGCCCTGGCCTATAGCTACCATGCCCCAACTAAAATTTCTAGGCTCCCAAATGGTGGGTGCTTAGTTGATGTCTCAAGAGAGGATATTATCAAGTGTTTTAACCTCAATAAGCAAGTTGTAAAAGATGTAAATTTAGTAAAACTAGAGCATGAGTACAAGAGGCTAAGAAGAACATATAAAAGTAATGAGCTCAGGAGTATGTGCAGGATCATCATGGAAAATAGGGCCTTAAGTGGCAAAAGAGGTTTAGAAAATCAAGGTTAGGAAGCTTGGCGTAAAATTTGAATAAAGTTATCTATATTATTTCAAAATATGTAAGAATAGAATCTCATGAGAAAATTGAATGTAGTTTCCTAAACTACTAAGTTTATTTAAAGAAACAGAATCTATTTGGTGAAAATTTTTAGAAATTTCAATGCATTAGTACTTAAATTTGAGGGGAGGAAAAATAAGAATTAATGCGTTTGACCACCCTAACCAAAATAAAATGATAATATTTTTTAATAAGAATTTAGACATAAGTAGAGGACTCATGTCAAGATGTGATGCATATTTTTTTGTAATTTGTTTCCAAGTAAATAATTAATTATGAATTTTTTATTACAACTTTTAAAAATATAAAAACTCGTATGTCCGACCACCTTAACTTGCTCAAAACTTCATGAAATTCATTTTTTCTTTTTTTAATCCTATAGTATGCAAGGCATAGAATGTGATGCATGTTTGGATTCAAAATGTGATACCGTTTGAAAGCTATAGATTTTTTTCAATCATCCTATCAATTAGGACTTTAGTCATAATTCAAATAGAAAATGAATACTAATTATTTATTAAATTCAAAGTAAAGCATTATTTATATTGGTGGAAAGCTGAGAATCTCCTTTAAAAACCCTTTTCATTTCATCAATTTTGGGTAAAAAAAATTTGTCAGCCACATACCCTATAAATTCCCATCATATTGTCACTTTTTGGCCCATGTGATCCTGCACATATCACTCCAGTACATATAGAAGAGGGGGTGATAATAAAAAAAATACTCCACATCCCTTCCTCAAAAATGGAGCCTTTCCCAGTTTCAAATTTTCAAGTTTATTTCAAAAACACTTATCATACATTGTGTAAAATATTGGGGGTAGATTGAGAAGAAAGTATGTCAGTGGGATTAATGAGGATGGCCATGATTATTCAACACCCTAAGTCCAATGTAGAATTTTATTTTACATTTGTAATTGAAGTAAATACATGAGGGTTTGTTATGTAGGTTAAGAGGCTCGAGGCTCCCATTTCCTTTAGAAAATATTATTTGTTGTGTGTTTAATCACCCATATCAAAATGAAATGGGAAATGGACTAGGAAAGGATGAAGTTGTGTACACAATATAAAGGAGTAGAGACTCCTGTACAAGGTGGTGTTATATACGGGATAGTAGATGGCACAAAATGCTTGATTTTTTGTGTTTTGAGATGACTTAGTTGTTAAGATTGATAGTTTCCCACCTAGTTACCCAACCCACCCGAGGTTACGAATCATTGATGAGTATAATGAGGGTTGTCTGATGTCGCCCGGATTGGTTGTACTCAAAACTATGTTGATTGGCTCTTTATGCCACAACACACTATTATCAGAGTATATAGCTGCAATCAAGCACCACATATCTTGCCCAAATTTGTACCTGCAAGGGTGTTTTTTCTATAATTCATGTGGAAGATGCTCTGGACGGAGTATGATTTGATGAGGAATCAGAGGAAAGGAACTTTTTTGCCTGATTTATCAGTATTTGAGGAATTGGCCATTGGATCTGATATGTTGGAAGAATTGCAAAGGTTCATGAGGGTTAATTATCCTTGAAAGTCTAGAAAGGAAAAAGTGTGTGACCTAGAGGTCATATTAATATGATCAGAAGGACCTTACTAACAAATAGGGCCATATCTCATGAATTTGACCCTGAGGAGGATGTCATAAGGAATTTGGTATTTTTTTTGATGAACTACAAACAAGGAAAAGGTGGATAATAATGATGAAGTGGGAAAATCAGAAGAAAGAGAAGGATAGAAGCTTCAAAGGGTTTTTTGCTGATGAACCTAACCCCCTAAAGAGAATGCAAATACTTCTTAATAAGTTTGACGAGTTATACAAAATGGCCCAAGATGAGGGGTTGATTCCACTTCCCACACATAACCAACCATCTCATGATGCATCCACATCTCGAACACCACCTCCATCACCTGCACATCCATCCCCTCCATCTCCTACATATGAACCCTAGGCCAAGAGATAGAAGACTGAATCGTTGGTTGATTATGGCTCAAGTGATGAAAAAGAAGAAGAAGTAGTCATAGCTCTGACCAAAATAGAGATAGTAGAGTAACAAAAAATTCAAGAGCCTCATTATCCTAAGATCAGTCTTTCAGATGAGGGAGCTGATGAAATTCAGAAGGATGAGAGGGTAGTGGCCTCTCTAAGGTTTATGGAAGATGAAGGTTTTATCCATACTAATGAATTTGAGGATTTTTGGATAAATATTAAGATGAAATAATTTGATGAAAGATTGAAAATCTATCTTATAGGAGTTGATGAATCAAAGCAGGCTTAAATCCAGGCTCAAACATTTGCAGAATTAAATGTTGATAGCATCAATGTCACCCCCCAAGAGGCAAGAGAACTAGTATTGAAAAGTGATATGATGATTATACCAGGGATGGAGCTATCCAAAGTGTTTCTTTTAGATCAAATTAGAGCACAAGATGATCCAATGTTAGTAGCAGAATTTGATTCAGAGGAAGGTGTTTTAGGAATAGGGTACAACCCTACTACCCAAACTCTTTCTTTGTGGGAAAAATAGAAGAACGCAAGGAAGCCTTGACTATTGGATGTAGTGCAGGAAATGAGGGGGTCAACTATTGTGAGAATGATGAAGGACACAACTCCCATAGAAGCTGCAACTATAACCATGCATTCTACAATGTTCACTAAAGATGTGGTAGAAAATATGGAAAAAAAGATCAATGAATATGAGAAGAGATTAAAATTGTCAAATGATGAAGTGAACAAATTGTTTATTGAGAATTTGAAGCTGAAGTAGTAGTTGTAGTAGGCTACCATAGTGAGAGGGGATGAAATAGTTGTTTATCACCCACTTGTCCAAGAAGAAGATCCACAAATTCAACAATTGAAAGAAGAAATTGCTAAACTGAAGAAACATAACATGGAGGATGTCAAGCAATATGTCATGGAGATTCTAAGGAATATATCGGAGCATAGAATCAAGCTATTAAAGGAGAAGATAGGTGGATTATATGAAATATTTAGCAATTTTATTAAAGCTTTGGAACATATAAATGCTAACTCCCCTATCATTGAAGAGAACCAGAAGAGGTGGCAACCAACCTATCACATATTGACTACTCTGTGCAAGGCCACTCAAAGGGATCCAGATGCCCCACCAGGACTCAAACCAACACAAGAAATGGTAAAGGGTGTAATTGAGGAGTATAAGTATTTGGTAGATATGAGGAAGAAAGTGGAGAATAGGAGGATTGCATTTGACTACATTAAATGCCTCTTCAAACCATCAGTATTCAAAGATGACAATCAATTAAAGGGAATGGATGAGTGGAAAGAAGATTTTGATTGGATAGTTCCAAAAGGCTTGACACATGTAGAGGATGATGGGGAGATCAATCCAAAGTAATTCCATACTTTATTTGATGGGATTATCATGTTGGATAGTGGATACACAAAGTTTGTAGTCGATGTTAGAAATCTCCTAGACAATAGATGGAAAAGTCATCTCACAAATTTTGCATCTGCACAAGAATTCAAATGGTTGAGTGATCTAAAAATAAATAAGTGGTAGGAGAATTATTTGGGCTCTGATGAAGATTGATTGCAAGAATCACGAGGAGAAATTATCATACAATAAAAGCTTTGAACAGGTCTTAGATGACCATGGGATTTTATTTGAAGATTAACAGATTAACCCACATGTTTATTGTTAAGTTCTTTCAGTTGTGTTTAATTTCATAATTATGTTTGTTATCAATAGACATGTCCTTTGGTTTGAAGCTTGTTGCCTCTTGTATAAATAAGAGAGACCAGGACCAAAAGAGATTATTAGATTAGATATAGAAAAAAGTAACAAGTGAATAGGGATAGATATAATGCTTACATTTCAAAAGACCATGATGCATGTATAAATTTTGAAGAAGTCAATGAAAGATATTTGATTTTGTAGCCTAATCTTGGTATGAAATGTTTGCTGGAATTATTCAATTATTTGGTTGTCTCCATTTTAATGGTTCTTTGTTATTTAAATTGATATATCAAGTATATATTCATTTTATTAATGCACATTTGTTGTATCTATGTGATGTGATTAATTGGTTTCCCCAGAGGAATTAAACATCCTTCTAGTCAATCATAGTAATCTAGAAGTGTTAATTTGGTCAACAAGAAGAACCACATAGTTAGGATTGTCAATCTATCTTCAATCTGGTGTTATCTATGTCCTTACATAATTTACTCAATTAGTTCTTTCAAGTAAAGATTAAATCCTCTTGATAAATTATAAGTACCTAGTTGTGTTAGTTGGATTTATAAGTAGAGTTTGTCAATCATTTACCTACACATTTATACAAGTTATAAACCAATATTAATGTGCCAAATAGTTTGAGTTATTTCCATTACAGGTCACATTTTCTAGATCTTCATTGGACTCCATTTACCCAACAAGGCACTGGTCTTATCCATCTCATCATTTATTCTTAGCCAATTCATTTTCACAAATTTACATCTATTAACTGAACATATTCATAACTCTTCCTTGATATTGCTTATACAATTTATACCAAATAGGTCTGCATCTCTCCACTTCCAATTGCCATTGTGGATAGATTGCTTAAGTAGGAAACACACAATTTAAGTTTTCTCTATTTGCATAGGTATACCCACCTAGGTCTAGTAGAGCTTGAAGAGAAGAAGGTTCAAATTCATCATTTTTCCTTGTATGTTAGCCTAAAATGGACCAAGATCTTGGAAACCTCTTCTGGTTTCTCAACTAGCATTTTGAGACCTAACAGTTTGGTGACTCTACTAGGGAGTAAACTCAGAGTCAGGCCTTTGTCATAGAGTCAAAAATCTTACACAAGATTCCATTGGGAATAAGAAGTTATATAGTTTTCTCACTTCCACATAAGTAAGTGGCGACTTTGATAAAAAAAAGTACACATCAGACCATCACAACATGCATGGCAGAAGGTCCTTGTATAAAGGAGGTCCTAGTGACAATAGTAAATGGACACATAAGAATGATAAAGGTAAGAAGGTGTTTGATGAAATGTGCATGAAAAATAAGGATAAAACATCAAAACCACACTTTGATACGTACAATCACTATAATACATTGACAAATGAAAATAGCT